>VXAB01007769.1:3089-46273 GCA_013399175.1 Odontophorus gujanensis
ATTATATATGTATATAAAGTGGTATGATATACAACCATTATGGTTAAGAAGAAAAACAGAAGAGATACAAAAAGGCCAGGAACGTGTTCATCTTTAGGTTTCTGTGCACAGTGTCCAAGAAAAGAACTTCCCTCTGAATGATGCACTACGACTTGTAGGGCCGCCGGCTAACAAGGGACCTGAGGCACGCGACGCGACCGCGGGGCACCCAGACCCGACGCGGAGGATGATGAATGGGATGAAGCTGTTTGGGCACTCTGGTGCCCCCCCTCGGTGCAGAGACCGCTGGAGAAGTCTCCGTGTGAGATGGGAGGAGGAAGAGGAAGGAAGGAGTTGGGAATTGCATAGCGAGGAACGATGTGGTATCGAATACGCAGAGCACCTAAGAGCTTCATGCTACGGTTTTCCTCTTCACGAGAGGAGAGTTTTGAATGTTCTGGTTGCACGGCCGTTTGTGTTCTGCTTTGTTCATGTGGCCGTGGGGGCTGGGTGAGCACCTGGGAGCTCCAGGCTCCGTGACAGCCCTTCTTCTTGGGCAAAGTACACCAGAGGGCTCAGCTAGGGAACCACACTGTTCCCCCAAAAGCACAGGCTGCTCATTAGCCATCCAGGTACTGCCACCAACACAGCTCATGCTTCTGTTGGAAGGAGTGGAGAAGCCACCCGTAGCACACATCCACATCACTTCTGGAAAGTGAGAGCAGTGGGTGATAACAGAAGCCATGTGTTTACAGGACAGACTCAGCCCTGCCAGGCCCCATCTTTCAAGTTGTAAGATCTACTCCCTGCCCAATGCGTTCAGTGGGTTACACTGACTGATTCTAGTGGGAAGATGTTGGCTTCTCCTTGCTTCTTCTTGCTTTAAAGACCCTTCCTCACTTGAGGAGAGACCCACCTAACCCCTACATCAGACAGGGTGGCTACAACCAACAAGCCACAACACTTCTCTCCTCTTCAAAGGGCTCAGCACGTGATTTCTGTTGCTGTTAGAAGGAAAAGTGACAGGACCAGAAGTCAAACGTACTTATCAATATGGGGATCTGTACCTTGCTCTTACAGGTATCCACTCACTCCTGCCTGCTAACACCTTGCAGTACCCAGAGTTCTCATGAGTGATGGCTGAACAGCCCCCTGAGAAAGCATTTACTCTCAGAAAGGCCAAACTTTTCGTGTGAACACAACATAATTTTAGGGAACAGCTATGGAAAATCCTGACTTAGGATCACTGAAATCCTCATGCACTGCGTCCTCCTCAAAGCACTCTAATGAACATCCTTGCATCTTGGCTGAGATGACTGTACACGGAAAATTAACAGTTACCAAATGGAGAAAACTTAAAAAGGACAGGAGGGGAAGGGAGCACTCCATCCTTCACATTTGGATACATGGATGCACGCTAAAAACCTTAGCTTGAACCCTTTTATCAGCACATAAAATGAACTCAGTTTAATAATACATACAGGATACAAACACTACAGTTATATTCCCAAGACAGCACAAGAAATTCACAGCCAAGTCTTGATTCGATTTCCTTTACAATTACAATGCAGTCTTGAACACTGGACACGAGAGTCCAACATGCTATTTACATTTCACATTGTGGAGATGTTCGTGTGCTTGGAAGAGTTCTCAGTTTCAAAAGAAAAAGTCATTCACACATGATGATGTAGCGGAAATAAACCAAGCCAACCAGGCAAGCCAATGACCACATTTGTGCTTCTGAAAAAGTAACATGAAGTGTCTTCAGCGATGCAGTCACCTTCAGCTGGACGAGCCTCCTTCCTTCTGCAGTCACTGAGGTGTCCAGAGGCCAATCTCAGCTCCCCTGAATTCTGGACCCCTTTGTTAGCAACCAGTAACATGATAAATGTTCTGATAAGGGCAGCTGGGACACACCAAGCGATATGGCCTTGGCATTTTGTCACATTAAGAACAAAGACACGCAATGGAAGAGAGAGAAATCTCTACAGCTTTCCCTCCTACAGCTCAAAGAGTTTGGACTCCCTCAACCATGAATGCCATCTAGAACAGATGAGTCTTTGCCAGATAGCACCTGCTGTTCACTCGAGAGGGAGGCACGGAGTCTGGGAGATCTTGGCTTCTGAGAGTCCCCTCCTCAGACAAAATGTGACCATATGGATGAGACTGATTGCGTCGCAGCCATAGGAACAGGCAAAGGCCATCTGTTCTTCAGCAGATCTACTCAGACCAGCCTGCAGAAATGCCATGCTGTTGCTCAAGGTTCCAGTAAAAATAAAAAAATAATAAAAAAAAAAGTAATAACAATACTAAAAGAAAACCAAACCATTTGTCTGTGTTTCCTATCCAGCGCTCTGCACAGCATGCAGCGGGGCAGCAGAGTTCCAGGATGCTTTACAAAAGTGCAATATCCATGTCAAGTAAAGGAAGTGCTGGCTGGACAAATGTACACAGCTCACACTGCAGTCATGTTATGCTGGCCTCCAGAGAGCAAAATGTCATCTCCAAAACATTCTTTCCAGTTATATTTTGAAGTCAGAGAGCACGTATCTCCACATCTGTGCCTTGCTGCAAGCCCCAAGCGTTTTCAGAAGTTGTTCTGAGTGGTAAGAATGGCTTGGAAAGAAGCAAGTCAAGGTGGCTGCTGCTGCATTAGATGCTGCAAACAAGAGAAATAGGCTCCCCCATCACCCCTGCTGCAGCAGGCAATGCCACTGTGACAGCTCAGATCAAGCCTCTCCCAAAGCACAGCCACACTCTTGTTCCAGATGCATTCTGTATACAGCAAAGGCAATATACAGAAGCACCTGTCTTCACAGGGCTCCTCACACCCTCCAGCTTCCAGAACACTGCCCTCAGTGGGTAGATCAGGCCACAGATTTAGGGTAGCCCCCCTAAAATTGCTGGCCTACGTAGCAATCTGGGCACATCCCTGCAGGATTGTATGTCTCCTGCTTCTTTCTTCTTCAAAGCAAGGGGAAGGTTCTGCTGCCCCTGGATAACAGTTCCACCCTTTGGACCCTGCAAGCTAACCATGCCACATGCTCTAGTCCTGGGTCTTCTGGTAGGCTTTAGGGCAGGGTGGAAAATCTGGTGCTCGTGAGCCACAGTGTCCCACCCTGCAGCACTCTCCCTGCCCTTGTTATTCGATAACACCGAGGTATGTTTCAGTGTGAAGCCCATCAAACGTGTCTGAAAGGCCTACTCAGTCCTGAGCAAGAAAATCCTGCTTCCAGAGATTTACGGTGAAGTCTTCTCCCGAATCCCATGCTGCCTGTGAGATGCCTCCTCTCATTCCTGTGACTGGTAAAAGCTGGCCTATACCTTTGTCAGTCTGTTAGTGGTTTATCTTCTTGAGAGGAGCACAAAGCTTGCTTTCCACACGGCTGGTACCCTTTTACAGCAAATGCCATCACCTCAGCTACCTGCGAGGAGCAATTCTTACCTCACTGCAAGAAGGCAACTGGCTTGAGGAAAGGCAGATCGGTAGACTTTGCGCCTCGTACAGCAAACGTGGGATCAACAGACCCTGAGTCTGAACATGGTGGAGGTGAAGATTAACCGCCTCTGCCAATGGCTCAGCTCCAGTTTGAGGGATATTCCCCGCTCCACTTCTTCCGCCAGTTACTTAATGCCATGCTCAGCAGCTACACTGAGATGCCCCTGCTCAGAGGTAAAACAAACAAAAGAAGCGACGACAGAACATCATAGTTTCCCTACTGGAAGGCCATTGCTCTACAGTACTACCACCCTTCATGAGGCAGACTTCTCTTCCAGTAGGAAGCTGTCAGTGCCTGTTGGAAACCTGCTCTTCAGTGAAAAGTACAGCACCAGTGGAGGACGTTGCCCTTTGCAGGCACCCAGCTGCCCCTTTGCAAGCTCTGTTCTGCCTCACGGCTAGAAAAATGCCTACATGTGCCTTAATACAGTCAGATAGTGGTTAGCAATGTGCCTTGAAAAACAAAAAACAAATAGAATAAAACCATCTTCTGAGAGTCACGACGTTTTCCAGATAGCATTTGGGCTTCTGATTCTGAAGCACAGAAGATATTCTGATGATCCAGTGAGTTTGTTAGGGCTGAGGCTCCAAAAAAACCTCCTTCAGTGCCAGTTCAGCAGCCCTGTGCTGTAAATGGTGATTAAAAAAAAAAAAAAGAATAAGAGAAGAAAGTCCAGCAGAGTTCACAGGTCACTCCTGCAGGGAGAGCTTGCATTTGCTATAAATTCATCGGTGCTTGCAGCTCCTCTTGTTTTCAACAAGCTGACTGTCCATAAGACCTAGCATCAGAGAGCTGAAACTCTTTAGTGCAAAAGTCCCCACCACAAAGTCTTTTCCTGGAAAAGTTTGGCACCAAGTGGGTGGCAGCTGGCTCCTGTTTGATCTGTGTCAGCCTGATAAAGGCAGCACCCTGCTGCAGAATACCATCTGCAAGTACCTGGGCTTCCCTGATGGAGCAGAGAGATCAGGTTCAGAGCAATGGACAAGGGTAATTAAATGGTGCTGGGATTCTCTGCTCCTCCTTGAGAATTCACATGCTAGCTACAGTGGGAAGGAAAAAGGTGTTTTCTTAGTGGTTTACAAAAAAAGTTATCAGGGTAGTGGAGTGGTTTTTTTCCTAGAACAGAACCACAAGCTCCCAAATTACAGTGGATATGCAGTGACAGCAAGAGGCAGGGGTTTCCCTTCCCCCACACAGGGCACTGGACCAGGGGACTCCCACCAAGATATCATGTTGAGTACCAACTCTCAGCTTCCCCTGGCTGCACGCTAGCCACAGACACTGAGCCTCTGCCTCTTCAGCATTCAACAGACTGAGCAGCTCTGCTGATCCCACAGCAGAAGATCTACCACCATCTGTCACCACATCCTTCTGGGGAACTGAAGGAGAAAAAAAATGCAGGCAGAAGATATTCACCAATGCTTTCTACCAGGTTACTCTGACAAAGCTGGCCCCAGGCAGGTGGAGCTCAGGGCAGGCAGGTAATCTCTCAGCTGCTCTCCTGCATGTGCTTGCTCTCTTTTGCACATCAGGTACAACAAAGTGAAGGCTTGAATTGAAAAGGGGCTTCCACTCCAGTGGGCAGGTATGAGGTTGGAGGGGTGTTCTGAGCTGGAGAAACAGAAGGAGCTGCACTGGATTTTGGGCAGAACAGCAGGATTGTTCTATGAGGACAGCACAGGGACACAGCAGTTGGCACATTGTTTTGTCTGACTGCACATGTGGGTTTTTTTGTTGCTGTTGTGTTGTATTTTTGTTGTTGTTGCTTTTTTTTTTTAATTTATTTTTTGCTTTTGCATCTTAATGCACACTGCCAGCGTCTGGACGAGGTTGGTTGGTGGCGAGGTATTTGGCTCTCATGCTGGAGGTGTACTGGAGGAAAACAAGACAAAAACAAACAAACAAACAAACAAGCAAAAACAGAACAGAGAAGTCAGTCAGAATGAATAACGTTGGAACAGAATGACAGACTGCAACCACTTCCCAGCATAACATCAGCAGTATATTTGCTGTGCATCAAGGAGCTGTTGGTTTGGTCTGACAAGGAAAGTTTCACAAGTCATTTGTAGCCAGCTCTGAGCAGCACACTGTTATAGCCTGCTGCAAGGATGCAAGCCAGGTCAGTGCAGATAAGCTAATGATTTACCCAAGCTCTCTATAGAGAAGGAAGTCCTATAGTCACAGAGTCAAAACGTGCCTTATTTCACTTGGGAGAAGAAAGGGAAATGGAAATGATACAGGTGTAAAAACCCACTTCACACCTTCATCCTCTTTTAGTCACACTGCCTCTTTCAACCACGCTAGAAAAGGAGGTTGAAAAGAAAATGGGTGTAAAGTTCATTGCATTTCTCTGCAATGAGGTCATCAGAAGACTGCATGCATCACAGATGGACAGTTGGAAAGTGTGGAAGAATGAATCCCTGTAACAATTTATGCCTGAGAAAGAACAGACCCCACCAGACTAGAAACAGGCTGCCATCCAACAAGATATTAGCTAACAGTTACCAGGTGGTTAATTACCCACCATGGCATGGGATCCAGCCCACGTACCACGCAGTGGTAGACAAGACTCCAGCTTGGGGCTGAGAAAAGAAGCTCACAAAGATATGAGGCGCCTCTGGTTTGGGGGTTGTTATTTAATTTTTTGATGCTAAGCAAGGTAATTCCAAACATCTCCCAGAACCTACCAGGGCAACATGCCATCCAGCTTTGGATACTGAGCTGAAAAGCATGCAAATCATACACTGCAGTAAGAACAAGAGCCTCTGCCTCTTTGTGTCATTGTGTACAGTGCTTTGATCATGGCCATGTTAATGCTTCTGGGATTCAGCTACCACAATACTCAAAACTGAGCAGTGAGGACAGGTGGGTTTTTTTTCCTCTTTTTAATACCAGGAGCTTGAATAATTCTGTAATATCCACATCTTACTTCCCAAGAGTGCTCTTCTGCATACTAACTTATTATCACCTTTAAAACTGTACCACATAAAATAGCCAGTTAAGCTGGCAAAGAGACAACTGGAAGGCAGTTCCACACCAGGAGCTGTGATTTATCTTGCCCACTGGGAAAGAACGTTGAGGTATCCTCAGGTTTTCAAAAGCTCGGCTATTCTAAAGAGGTTTCAGAGAATTAACGCATTTTCAGTTTTCATTCAAAGACCAAAGCGGGCTGAATCTCTGCACAATAGAAGAGAGATGCTGCTCCTTCAGCAGGGCTGACCCCATCTCCACCAGTTGAAGATACCTGTGGCACACTCATCTGTTAGTATCTTCCATAATTGGAAAACTTCCTGCAGAGCATGGATCTTAATATAAAACCCCGGCCCAGAAACAGCATCTATATTTAGAAGATAAAAGGTACACATGTTCTCTTTAAGATGTATTTATTTCCCATCAGTGAGGAAGAAAAGCTAGAAAATGCCAAGCTGAGCCAGTTTAAGGACTATATTCCACATAGTTCATGAAATATGAGTGCTGTTTCGGAAATGAAGTCTAGCGCATTATTAATACATGAGACTAACCAAGCAGGCTCAGAAAAGCTTGGAAGTCCTCACAGAATATGCAGGACACATTCAGATAGCGCAATGTTGTAATTTCCAGCCAAGCATCATGCTAAGAAGAGCACCTTAGAAGGCAAAATGCATTTGATTGCTCATTTTCCATTTGTATTCCATAGGTAAAGCATGATAGGAGATGAGTATGAACAGAGAATTCACAGCTGTTAAGGTTTTGCAAGAAGCATTTAGAAAATAAAACCTCTAGGATCATGGAAATCCTGTAGATTCAGCACACAACTTGCAGCATCAACTTTCTTTAGAACATTAACCATCAAGATGGACTGTTTGATGAACAATAGTTCAATAATGTGCCCATTGTGGAAAGAGAAGTTGAAAAGAATTTGCTCCTTCCTCCCCCAAGAAAATACCCACAATAGCTTAAGTGTCACTGAAACAAAGTAATCAGGATCATGAGATTTGGACAGTCAAGTAGAACGCATTTTACATTCAAACCTACCTGCTGCAATCCATCACAAGGAACGAATCAAGACTCAATAGTCAGAGTTAGGGCTGATGTTCTCTCCTTAACTCAGGATTTTTGTACCTTAGAACCTTTTTCCCCACTACAGTTTGAACTGATTATTCCTTCTGTTAAGGATATTTTTAAATGGTCATGAAAAGTTGGGTTGAAAATTCATAACAGAACTTTCTCACACCTCTTATAACCAGCACAGCACAGCTCTACAAGCATGCACCAAATATCCAGTCACTACATTAGACTCAGTGCATGAAGGCTTTGCTCCACATGCTGTCAGCAGCAATCTCATCTACGTCCTTCAGCGCAACCTTTGCTGTGAAGCAATGGAAAGATGCTGCAGAACACACAGATCCCAACATCTGGGCAGGCCAACAGATGAAGATGTACCAGCAGATACTTGCCAGTCACATGGATATGAAACCAAACTATACTACTCACAATTAAAATTACTAAGGCTTTAGCATCTTTTAAAAAAGGATCTAAAGACTTCCAAGTCTAAGCACAATTAGGAGCTAAAGAAGTCTTGGTCTCTGCCCTCAGGTGACCTGGATACACTGCCTGACACAGCCATCATGCACACTCTTGCACTTCGTTTGCCTTAATGAAGGGCTTTCATAGAAGGCAAAGAACATGCACAACGCTTCTATTCTTCCAGTACTCTCAGCACCTGGGTTCCTACAAGCCCTCTTGTACCCTTTTAAAAGCAGCAATGAGGTCAATGCCTTCACCACACTGTTAGCTACCCCGAGCAGAGGGCCTAACAGACTTCTTGCTGCCATTCCTCCAGGTGGATTGTGCTACCCAACACGGCACACCTCCCAGTCACTTACCAGGCAGCTAGGACAAATACAGCTGATTGCACAAGAGCTTATTTTGCATTTCTTGAAAAGGAAAAGAATCTCTCCCTCACATCTAGACACTTTTAGGGCATAAACTTTCATAGGTATAGTTTGTGAGGTGATTAGCACAAGTAGCTTGCATACGAAGGAATCATTGGTTGCAAAAAATAATAATAATGAGAATAATCGGTTAATTTTAGAGACCATGAATTCAACCAAGTCCCATGAACTGTGCAGATCATGAGTATCTCACTGCCAACATTGCTGCTCTGGAAGATCACTTACCGTGTGAAACCATGACTCCAAGTAAAAACCATTCGTAATTAAAAAATGCATCTCTTTGGTTACCCTGACTGATTTCCTGCCAGAGCTATTTTAGCAAGCCAATAAAGGTCAAAGCTTCTGGAGTCAAGTTCTCAAAGGTTGATCCATCTCTCAAATAGTTACAGCACAGCAAACACACAGGGTTTGGTATCATTATGAATGAGAGGTACAACATGGAGGGAAACAGCCAATTCCAGCCAGTGGGGTCTGAATTCAAAGAGATCTAAGTTGACCAAGTCAGAAAAACAGAGTTTGTTTGTTTTGTTTGTTTTTATAGTCTTAGAAAGAATGTAAAGGCTTTTTCTTAGCCCTACAGACAGACACATTAACTCTGGGCGTGACCTTAGGGAAACAGAAGGCAGTAAAGACTGAGGTCGTGTCCCAGCCCAGAAGATATTTCAAGCTCAGAATGAAGACCTTAGAACTTTCCCCCACCAGGCAGTTTTTTATTTCATGGGATAGACTCATAAGCAGTTTTCTGACTTTGCTACAATACCACCTGCAGGAAGCAGAAAGACCACCATGAGCCCGGGAGCAGTCTTTACAAGGCTTAAGACTGAAGGAAGTTGAGACCCTTCCACAGGTGCCAGCACCATGCTTCAAGACAGGACTGTGTTCATGCACCACAGCAGAGGGCACTGAGACATCCCAGTCAGACAGCACGCTTCCCAGCACACCACGAGGCAGGCAGACAAATGGCAAGAGGCAGCAAGAGCACAGACCAAGCAGCAACATGACAGAAAGAAATCCAGTGCAAGGCTAAGAGAAGTCCCAGCAAGAGCAGCAGAAATGGAGGGATAGCAGCTTTATGGACACGTCCTTCTGGGAACAGAATTAGGATATGGGTCACTGACTGCACAGGCCAAAAATAATAGACTCCTTATTCCAACTGGAAGCAGCACCTTCCAGTCACTGCATGGCTGTAGCTCCCTTGAAGGAGCATGGTGTCTTTTACACCAGGTAAGCTCACTGGGAGCTTTCATTACACCCTGTACTCAACCAAGCTAAAAACTCTAAGGCCTAATGCAAACCACCTACTCTTTCTGTAGGCAAGTGGCTTTCTGATGGACCACTGTGAGGATAAGACACACTGGCTGCCCTTGGAGACCATCAGCAACAACAGCACATTGAAAATTCAGACAGTGAAACGATGCTAAGGGGGCCCCCATTCACAGTGCCCATGGGAGATGGATGAAATGAGTTGGACATACACAGAACAAACAAAACAGTAAAAGGTTTTGAAACAGAGTGAAATAAATCTTCGTGCTTACACCTGGATCCTTAGGGAAGTTGTCTTTAAACTGACTCCTTTCTGACTTTAAATGCAAGGAGAAGCTGCACAGAGATCTAACGGGTACTGAAATAACTCTTCAGGACAGGCCACCACTACCAACCAGAGCCTTTCAACAAATTAAAAACCCTACTGAGGAGCTTAAAGCATGTGGCAGATAAATATCTGTGGTTTGGGGCACATGCTGCTATGAGCAGTCAGTACAAAAAGAACTGCAGCAGGGATCAAGGGAAGCCAAAAATTGGAAACAAAAGAACTGGTCCTGACTGAAAAGCTGCTAGGTTGGTTCTTGGTATAAAACAGCTTCTTGGGATGGGAGAACTTCTATTCTGCATTTCAAGCGCACCATTAATTCCACATTTAAGCAGCGCTCAGGACTAAGTGTTCAAGCTGTTCTCCAGCGTGGACTCTGAGGCAAAGTAGCCATGAGTGAGCCATTGTGAGGCATGGGCCTCTGTAGCCATCCCATCGAGTACCAGAAGCCTTTCCAGGGTTAAATCTGCTGCTTGAGTCTGCACCAGAGCAAAACTATGTAATTTTAACCCTTGGCAGGAGGGGATGGGGTGGGAGGTGCAGAGGAAAGGAATGTGAAGAAATAAAAGGCACTGGCCTGGGATAAACAGTGCAGGGATGAGGAGTGGTTGGGAGTGGAGAAGGGGTTGAGCAAGAAGGACCTTTTTTTTCCAGTACCTGTTCCATTTGCGGGCGCTGTTACCAGTATGTCCGTGCACTGTCCGAGGGCTTAAGCTGCCAGCTCATATGGCTGCTACTGTCCATGGCAGCCAAATACAACTGTGATGACGCAAGAAAGAGAGAAAAAGAGAGTGCAGCCTCAACGTGCATGAAAAACACAGTGCAAGCAAGTGAAACGCTGTGGTGTGTGTCAGTGACAAGGTGACAACCCTAAAGGAACAGCCCTGTGGCAAGAAGGAGAAAACAGAAGGAATGAGAAGAGGAAAAAAACCAAACAAACAAAAAGCCAGGAAAAGTAACGGACAAACAATGCAGCAGGACCATCACATCTCAGTTTTCACCATCTGTTCTCAGAAAGAAAGCTATACAGAATGCACCAGGCCCACCCACCCACTGGATATACCCTATTTACATGGTGAACTCCCCTTTGCCCTCCCAGATGAGGCAGAGACATGAGCATTAGTATCCTCTTATCTCTCTCCTTCCACAGATATTTTGCTGCAAACAGGTCGGGCAAGCTCTTCTGCCTCCATACAACCTCAGTCACCTACTATGGACAGCTGGGAATACAGAAACAGAGAAGTCCCCCTCCCCTGCTGCCTACCTGTACTGCAGGACAGTAAAAAAGGAATTTCTCTCTCTCCACTTATCAGTATGCCCCTCCAGAAACCATATTTATCCTACAGCCCATTCCTTGCTTCACTGATGCAAAAGCTCCATTGTTTATAGGTGCAGCAATGCACTCCCCTCCTTCCCCAGCTCATGCACTTCCCCATAGACCACACAGACGGCTGTCAAGTCAAGTTCCTCTGCAGAAATAAAAATAAAATCTCATCTTTATCTCCTCCCAGAAACCAGCCTAAGGCACCAGAACTCAGTTCCCCTTTCAGGGTATTAGCGTTAACAGTTCCTGAAGAACCAGGAAACAACTTGCATAACTAAAGCCCCTGTGGAAAGGAGTGTGTTTTTCTGAAGCAAAAGAGCAGTAGGGGAAGGGGAGGCAGGACCTTGGACTACAGACACAGAAGGAACATATGTCTCAGCAGTTCCAGAGGGATAGTGCCCTTCCTACAGCAGGAAACACCAGTGGTAAAGCAAGCTCTTGCCACAGCACACTGTGTGCAACACATCAGCTCTTCTGAGGACTGCCTCATTGCTGAGGGCAGATAGCACTACCAGAGCTTCTGTTCAGAACACCAGGCAACAGGAAAAAAAAAAAAACAAAAACAAAAAAACACCCTATTTTTATTCCTAAAAAGGTTGCAAGAGGTCTGGCCAACTACCAAGTCAAGGATCCCCTTTCCACTTTTCAACTTCACCTATGATGAGATGAACTGGTCGTTTTGAAGTGAAGACATGAATGTGATTGTCCCTCTTCCCATCACAGCTCCTACTCCTTCCTCCCCTCCTCGTGAATTTGAATCATGTGTCACTGAGCACATTTTCTTTACCTATACCTGAAGACTGGCTGATTACTAATCATGCTACCACTCAACCTCTGTAGTCACACACAGTTAGCCAGCACTGCGATGGCATGCTCTCCAAGTTCTGGTGTAAGTAAGGTTCACAGGATATCAAAACCATCCATGAAAGTGTTTTTAGTTTTTTGGTTTTTTTTTTCCTCCCCCTCCATAGGAAATTAAATAGCTTCCAAAGAAAGTAAATAGTTGTGAAACAAAAAAATTAAAAAAATATATCTCAACAACAAAAAAATACAAGTTTCATCCCACTGTCTCTTTAGGGCAGATTAAGGAGAGAGGTTCAGCAATAACTCTGAACTTACTGCTTTAACAATCTTCTTAAACTTAAGGAATCAGTGCAGTGCCAGAGATAGCAAGAATACTGCATGCAAGTGAATCACCCTGCTGAAGTCACCCACCAAGACACTCATGCATTTCAGTGGTGGCAGGACTGGGCCCATAAGATTACCAATGTGAACAGATTTAGTTTTACTGGTTTTTTTTCCTAATGTGCAGTGTCAAAAGTAGCATAGCTAGGTTTTGTTCTCCGTGGCAGGTGAGATGTGGCTCATCTATACTGATTTGATTTATGGGCCAGATCCTGTGTTTGACTGCACAATCAGCTCCCTTGGGAGTATACAGAAGTGGTAAGTGTGTATTGCCCAAAGTCGCTGAAGCAGAGAGGAGCAGTAAAGAGAGACTTACTGAGGGAGGTGGGGACTCCCGGCCAATGAGCGGGGTATTCTCGCAACGGGGATTCTGGAAATTTGCATTCTGGCTCCTAGGAAAGGAAGACACACATGGTAATGGGGGTACGTGCCACACTTCTCCAGGGAAGGTCTCTGATAGCGACATGGGACAGCGCACACGCGCTCCCAGAATTACTGTAGCAGATCAGTCACCCTCAAAGCTTCTCTTACAGGCCAGGTGGATCCCCTTTTTCAGTCGAGGACACAAAATTAGCATTATCTTCCTTAGCCTGAGCACTATCTTTACACTCTTACTCGGAACAGCCCACACTGAATCTCGTCAAATGAATTAAAATTAGGTTTGTGTGAAAAATCTGCCTCTCTACAGAGTCAGAACTGCCAAGTCGCAGAAGGGGAGATAAAATAAGGACAAAATCTAAGGGAAAAGAACAAATTGATGTGTCAGCCCAGAAGAGGTGGGACCCAAAAGGGAGTCAGAGCAGGATTAGGGTTCGGCACTTCTGGAGAAAGCTCCAAAGGTCCCACCTGGACTAGGCAGCTCCAGACTGCAACAAATGCCAGAGCCGACTTCAAATACAGGGAAAGAAAGAGCCTGCAGGTTTTGCTCTGGCTCTTGGTCTCTAAGGAGGCTTAAAATCTTCTGGTAAAACTGCTCCGCCTGAAGAGCTGAGTCTCAAAGGGATCAGAACCATTATGCAATATGGGGCCTGGACAACAATTTTTTTTTTTTTGTAGGCAGATGTCTAAATCCCATGGTACAAAGCAGGTCATATTATTTTTGAGTACACTGCCTAATACAACCCTTTCTACTGCAGTACTTCTAGGCTCTCCCAGTAGATGCTAATCAGAAAACATGCCTTTTGACATTTCAGACAGAATCCTTTATTGCTTCCACTGCTTAGTTGAAAGTACCAGCCTCACATCTAGAAAATCTGAGTGCAGCAACTTGGAAGAGATACAATTCAGCCTTTTTGTCAGGATACTCACATGTACTCTGTGACGGGAGCATTGCTGACTGTGTGTGCTGCTGCTGGAATGCTGGTCTCACTGCCATAACTACTCCCACAGCTATAGAGGCTGGGCATGTGCACTCTGTAAAGATTATCGTGTGTCTGTCTGCTCCCCTGAGCAGCTGATTCTTCTTCCCCATCATCATCTGAGCTTCTGCAAGAAGGAAAAGAAGTTCCTCCTAGAACCCTACAATTACCCCACACGTGGGGTTTGCAGGAAACCATGGCAATCCTAGGAACCTCCCAACCATCCTCCACACCTCCACATTTACACCCAGTTGGGATGCCTCAGGGTGGCAGTGTCAAACAGCCTACACCACTGTGACTCAGACTTCCCACAGATACCATCTGGACTTTTAGTCTGCACCGATCCCCTGCAGTCTCCATACGGTCTTCTCTTAGGGCTTGGCAGACAACACTGTTCTTCAGCTGCCCAGTCACATAACCAAAGAATGGACAGACATCCCAAAAATACACAGCACTTTGGAAAAAATAAATGTAAAAGAGGTAGTAAGGATGCAATGCCATGTGTTCCTCAAAGCATCCTTCAGAGTTGCAGTCTGTGTGCTTCCATTCCTTGCAGCAATGACCAAAGGGTCTTTAAGGATAAGCCTCTGGAGAAGACTTTAAACTAGTGATACTAGGCAAAGCTAGAAAAACATTCAACATGAAATGCAGTGCTGCTGGGGAAAAAGCATCATGGGCATTGCTAGAGCATCCCCACCACAGCTTGCAGTTTCTGCACCACCAGGTGGCACTGAAGATTAAATCAGGGAATAGCCAGGACAGCTTCGTGCAGGCAATAAAGTATGACATCCTCCACCTCCCCGAGGGAGCTAGAGGAAGAAGCCGTGCTCCAGATAATGCAAGAGGGAATCTTTCAGTTCACAGCAGCAGCCAGAGCCTGCTGGGACTGATGGGATGGGCAGCACGGGAGATAACACTGTATAAATCTCTGTCCTTCAAACAGACCGCCATTCTCTTCTTGAAAATGCCTCTACAGCTGCATGTGGAAGAGCCAAGGAAACCAGCCATTTTCTTGAGCAGTATTCTGACACATTTCCCAAGGCTTCCACTGTGGGCACTGCAGGCTTGGCAGGCTCTGGCTTCCTACTATTGTTCTGGATGTCTCAGTTTACTTTCAACATTGAGCTCAGGCTTACACCACAGAAATCATGTTTCAGGACCACAGTGGAGAATTTGCTGCAGTATTCTACAAGAACAGAAAATCCAAAGCTATTTTAATAGCTGCATGTGGTACAGGAACCAGTTCTGAGGCACTGGGAAAGATTTGCTCAAGGCTTACCATCATTAATAGTAGTTCCAAACAACTCTGTTGTTAAATGATTACCACCAACGTGCAAGCATCTTATCTGCCCATGCTATTGCAGACAAGACTGTTTTCTATTTCTCTTAGCTATAAAGTCAGTTGCCCTAGTGTTAGAAAAGCCAAGAAAGGCAAGTACGAGCAGCAGCTCACACTAATTCTCTTCCCCATTCTAGAACAAATGCCAGAGCAATGCAAGAGAAGAGGTACTGTACAGAGAAGCACATAGTGCAAGCATTTGCCTTTCTCTATAGCTATAATCATTCATCTCTGACTTTGCTCTAGTCCTACAATGTACTGAATATCCTTTACACATAGTATTCTAATGCAGTAAAGTTCAGATGTAAATATTAATCACATCCAGAGCAAAAGCCAGCACTTTTTTTTTTTCCTTTGGACCTGTGCTTAAGAAAGCCTCACGCTCCTGGGATCACATGGGAAAGCACTCCAGATGCTCACGGGCACAAATCCAATAGCCAGGCTTCATTAGGAAAGAGCTCTACAACACTACAGAATCTAAACCCTCTCTATACCTCTTTTGCTGCCAAGTGTGTGGGACACTGCACACAATGGAACTGAACATGAGGGCTGTGACAAAGGAGAAGAGAACCAGGTAGATGAGGCCTTCCACTCCATCATAGCAAAAGCCCGTCAAAGCCTGGACGTAATCCTGGAGAGAGAAACAAGCAGAGTTTCTTGGTCACTAGAGAGTTAACACTGAGTTCTAATCCAAAAGCTTTCCCCCCTCCGGACTACATTCTCTGAAACGACCTAGGATTTCATAGTTCCATCTCCAGAGTATATTTTAATTTTAATGTTGGAGACTCCAAGTGTTTTTTTCATAACTTCTCTAACTTCCATCTCCTCTCACAAAACCCATAGCACATTTAGACATGGCAGAAAGAGACTGAAGGGAAAAAAAAGGAAAAAATCCAAGATAAAACTTATCCACTCAACTTAAGTCACCACATTTTTCAATAAGCTTCTCAGTTCCTTCCCTCTGTCCTATTACCCAAGAATATGAGCATGGACTAATTCCTATTACTTTCAGAGATGGAGCTAGGGCATTAGTTTGATCATGCCTTACTGCAGCTATAAGGCATTTCACAGGAAAGGAAATAAGCTATGAGCTATGGTAACAAGCTTAAGGTCCCTTAACCTTACAGTTGCAGCTTGCACATGTACCAAGATGTTATCCAGTTTTCTGTACTGATCTTCAAACACAAAAATACAAAGCTAACTTGATCCAAAATCCCATTCTCCCTTCTGCTGGAATCAACCAGTAAACTTGTTACAAACTGTTTTGGCACACCAGAGATTTGAAACTCCAGAATAATCAGTATGCTACAGGTTGTACACCCACTTAGTGCTCTCTTAACACCAGCCCAGTTACTGAGTACTCACCAAATGCAGACTCCGACAGTCTACTAAAGCTGTCAGTTGCTGCAAGTTTATCTCTGTTGAATTTAAAACCTCCTGAATCCGTGTAAGGTACTCCTGTAAACAACAAGCCCAGTGATTATTGCATGGAAGCAGCTTTGAAGGGCCTGATATCTATGTACACGAGTAACGGAAGTACAGGGAGAGTAAAACTGAGGACTTACCTTGGAGGTGGGATGCTCTCTGCTTGCTGACCTCATGAGTTCCATAACATCATCTTGCATTTCCACCAGAGCCTTGTGACTTCCTGACAGCTTCTGCTCAACACAAAACACTAAATGTTTCAGCAATTCAGGGGATGAGGACCAGAACTCCTAGGAATTAAGACTTAAATCTTGCTAGCAAACACTGAAGCATCACCTATATGAATGGTTCAACTTCAGGAAATCTCAACTGACAGGATTCAGTTCCAATAAAATTACATTCTACTTTCACTAACATGGAAGAAATACAGAGGGGCAGGAGAAAAGACAAACACCCATACTCCCATCACAGCATACAGATGGATTTTTCTACTCAGTCAGATGGTTGAGAAGGAATCGATGTTAATATTAAAAGTTGTTTACATTGGGGTGCAGCTTTCACACCCCATTAAAGCATCCACAGGAATCTCACATGCTATATATAGCATCTCAGAGAGTATACTAAGCAACCAGAAATGCAACTGATGCAATGGTGCACCACCTGAAGTGTTCTTCCCCCATCCTTGAAAAGAGAGGAAGATGAGATGAAAAAAAAATCCTAATTATAAATGGAAGCAGCTGGTGTCTGCTGCACAGTGGGTGGTGTGGGTTCATTCTGGCCTCTGATACAGAAGACAAAGTTTGGGATGGGCCCAGGTGTCGTTCCTCAGCCCCCACACAGAAGAATAATGACTCACATTTGTACTTCAGGTTGCAAACTCTTGAACACCCAAGGGATTTTTAAGAGGTGTATGTGAGAATCGCTCCCCCACCCACAGAAGTGGCTTTGTTTTGGGAGTGGAGTGTTGCCACTTTAACCAAAAAGAAAACAGCAAGAAAAGATTCAAAGCAGGAAGTCTGCAGGTTCCCACACAGGCATGAGTTGTGGGTGCTCTGCCTCCACATTGCTGTTATTAGAAGAGTGCCACGTAAACAGAGATACCATGAACAAGAGCCATGGTCCTCACCACATCACATACAGCCTCCTCTAAAGGGCATCCTAGACCACGCAGGCAATGATGAAGGTGGAAAACAACTGCTCACTAAATCACTTGCACAGTTGGAAAGTAGGTACCAAAGCTTTACCAACAGGTGGAGTGTTTCCTACAGCTAACACTGTGCAACTTGCTGCATGCTGGCACCAACAGCATCTACCCCATCCCCTGTGAGAAGCAGGATGCTGAGAAATGGTGAAGGAAGGTGGGCATGGGGCTCACACTCACCTGCTGGAAAGGGTTGGGGTATCCAGCACTACAGGTGATGTAATAGCGGAGAATATCTACAAAGACAAAAGAGGAGAAAGGAATGCATTGAGTTGAGCCAGCTTGGCAGTATTCTGTGGCTACCACAACAGAGGTGTTGAGTTTTGAAAGCAATACACAAAATGAAAATGTTAATGTAAATGAAACCACTTCCCTCTCTCTAGAGCATAGAGGAAGCGAGAAAAAGAGATGTGAGCTGTTCTGGGGGGATAAAAGAAAATTCTTTTCTGCTCCCCACAACAAAGATTGTTTCTTCTTCTCCTCTTCAACAATAAAGAAGCACAGGGCTTATATTGTCAGGGCAGCCATCAATAAAAGCTTTATTCCAAAGTCACTTCTGCTTGTAGCACAACCAGACCTCAGCCTAGGAGAAGCCCATCTGCATGTTTAATTTCCGCAGCTTTTGAGCATCAGAATACCATCCTGTGGTCACTGAAAGCAATCAGAGGTAGGGTCTGCTACCTGGAATATACAGCAAGAATGTAACTTTCAGCCAGCTCCATTCACCAGCGAGATCATTACACAGTCACAGAAACACTGGCACAGGAGAGGTGCCAGAGGTGATACAAATATAGGCTGCTAATGAAAGTACCTGTGAAAGCAAACCGTGGGGCAGAGGGAGGTGTAAACACACATCCTGATGCTACCACACGATGCTGAAACATACTGCTTCCTAAATATACAAGTTCATGTGTTAAAAAAATGTCTTAAAAACTGGTGGCTCAAAGAGGGACTGGTTTTAGAGTTCTGTAGAGAACATAAGCAGGCCCTCTTAATTCAAGACAATAACCTGCAGTAATATATCACCTCAATACCATTTTGAAAGCAAGAAACATCTTGGAATGTGCTGAAGAAAGGAATGGATATAAAAAGTTCTCGTCTTTCTGACGTGCATTGAGGATAAACAAGCAAGCAGCAGTCTGTTTTCTGGTGGATGTCACTTGTATGCAGTTAGATTTTAATTAGGAGGTTTCAGACTACCTAGTCAGATGCAAATTATTTCTTTTGCAGCTTTCTCTTGTGCTAGAAAGGTATATGTGATATTAGATCAGTAGTGCAGACTGGGCCAGGAAAGAAAGCTGGTACCATGTATTAGGGTTCCAGCAACAAGTTATTTCTTCAAGGGACCTCAGGTTATTCATTGACATCCCAGAAGCAATCCTTAACGCTGAGTAGTTCTATCAGACACTGCAGTACCCTCAACACGTACTGCTACGCATGAGAACAGATAAGCAGAGTTAAAATGCACTTCCTGAGGCATTACCTATTTCCAGGCTTGAAGGTACAGTTTCATTTCTCCTCATTCACCAGCCTGGTGCTCTCAAGCACCCTCCATAATACACCACCAACTGCCTGGACAAAGTCAGCACACGCAGATTGCAAATCTCAGGCTTCTCCCCTGCCATCCTATGATTCTCAACTGTGTGTGCTATAGAAGGAACGAGCTCTGTGACAGATTTATCAATCCAGTACCTCTAGATGAACACTCAAACACTTACAGCTCCCCTTCAGATGCATGAGAGCACATCAGTTCAACAAAACCAACAGTGAAGTTTGCTCAGCAAAGACAATTTGAAAACACACACACCACCTTCTCCCCTCTCCAACACCTTTTTTTTTTTTTTTCCATCCCCTTTCATCTTCTATCTGTGGCTCTCAGTAACACACATTCCAGGTTGCAAAAGCACTCTAAGCACTCCCAGCTCAGACACCAGCAAAACGCACATGCACCCTGGCTCTGCTGCACTCCCCATAAATATTGAATGCACCTTTTGGCAAGCTGAGGCACTGGGAACCGAGTAGTGCAGCACAGACTGCCAGCTCCCATGCACCATGAAACAACCTGACAGCTGTTATTTATAATTCATTAGCTGACTTTGGGGCAGCTCTGCCAGCTGCTCCACCTCCCCCCCACTAGCTCTTTCTCTGGGATGATTTTGGCCTCACCTAAAAAGCAATTAGCAGAAGCTGAGCAGACTGGAGGGCAGTGTGAAGTGCTCTGTGGGCTTGGCTTTGCACAGATCAGACCAAGTACTGTGTGCAAGCATCGCACCAAGGAAAGGATTTCTCCTCTGATGCTCAGTCACCCCCCAGTGGCAGAGGAGAAATGATTAACATGTCCCTGTGCTGCAAGAAGAACACAGCAATAGCTCTCCACAGCATCACACACAGCTCTGATGTTGTCACTACTTTACACCAACAAACCACAAGAAGTCGCACACTGATACCATTGTGGGAGCCTATTTTACATCACCTGTGTAAGTGCATTAAGCTGCGTGACTTACTGCTATACACAGCTCCAGAAAGGTTTCTTTAGGGCCTTCTGCATCACCCTGAGAGTGCAGATTGCAGGTGACAGTTCCCAATACAATTGGGGTTTGCAACTTGTGAGCCCAGGCTCAAAGGCTGCTGGCTACAAGTGAAGTAAAGCAGAACAGCGAAATAAGGGCTTCCCTTACCTCATCACACTGCTACACTGCAGTAGCAGCAGCACTGCAGCTGACTAGTGTGGCATTCCACACGCAAAACGTGCTTTCCAAAATGGCAGAGCCAGCAGGAGCAGCTTTCCCCTGCACTGAACACAGCACACTGATAGCTGCACTGCTTTAAAACAAATCTGCAACGGGCACCAAAGCTGCCTTGAAGTTCCCCTGTGCTGTGAAGCCTGTAAATTGAGAGGAGCATGACTGCTGCCTCCATACAGCCAGGCTGGGAGAAAGAAAGGAGCAGGAGGAGGTGCCTTCCCCAGCCTCACTCCTGTCCAGATAACAGCAATGCTAACCCATCATTTGCACTTCACTAACAGCTGTTTTGTTTTTTTTTTTTTCCCTCCCCTATAATTACCTTTCTGTTGCATTTTCCCCTCAAGGAAAATTCCTAAGGGTTGGATCTGATTTTTGAAGCTAGCCTTTAGGAGATCTAGTCTACAAGAGAAGAGTTAGATAAGGTAAAGGTGCAGCTGCACAACCTGCTGCTAGCAGTCCTCCTGACCCACTCTCTCAGTGCATGGGGAGCAGAAGGCGACAAAGGGAACTACCCAAAATAGTTCATCTCCACAGAGCCTGTTTTTCCTAGAAAGGAAAGTAGAACTGCCTACTAAAGACACTTCAGCTGCTGGAATCTACTCACTGCTTCTGCAACCATGGAGACTTGCTCTTCATTTCAAAGCTCAGCAGAAATGTGAAAATGGCATTATGCACCTGCCAAAAGGCAGCAAGAAGGTCTGTAGGGTAAAGAGCAATCAGGAGAAAAAAAAATACATCTCAGCTTACAGAACAAAGTCTAAGCCTTGAACAATTTTTCCCACCATTCTTCATCTCTATTCGAGCATTCTCTACGCAGCCTGAATTTTATATATACACCCAGTGAGACTGCCACTGTATGTTCAACCACAAGAGACAGCTGAACTATATTGCCTCAGATGTCTAAGAGGAAGGAGATTCTTCTGACTCGATTTTCTTGCCTGCTAGGTCTGTTTTCTCCCTAAGGCAAAGGGATGTATCTGCATATCAGTTATGCTTCTCTTAGATATGCTGCTGGTACTGGTGAGAGAAGACTGATGTCATCATGAGTTTTCATGAAAGACCTCATAGCCATCCCAAGTACCCTCCATGCCAAGCTTTCTGCTCATCAGGAGTCCAATAAAACAACGCAGGAAAACACAGCTTTTCATCACCAACATCAGCTCAGAATGAGTCTCGAGAGCACTTCTTTGGATAAGCTCTTCTCCGCAGTGCCCAGACAGCCTGAGCAGTAACAGCACAGCCACCACATCCCTCAAGCAGGGTTCTGTCCTGACCTTAGGTGGGAAAAGGAGGTGGTGGTGTCAGTTCTCTGGTTTATTCAGCACTGGGCTTCTACGATGGAAGTAAAGAGCATGAGGCCAATTAGGAGGCCATGCATGATAAGAGTGCTTACTGTTTTTGTCTGAGGAGCCAAGTTGCAGCACCCAGTTTGACAAACTTGGCTGGACTGGAGCTGAAAGACTCCATTATCTCTCTCTGGAGGTTTGCAGTTCCTTCAGAGGAAGCATCTCTTCACAGTACAGATTTCCAGTAAGAGAATCTGGAGAAAGCTCTTCCTGCTGCTCAGACAGATTGTCTTTTTATTTAATTTTATTCAATAAGTCATCAGATAATAACCTAATATCAATGAAAAAAACCAACGAGACTAGAAGGTGGCCTCCTGCCTTGAAAATAAACATCTTGGCTGCACCAAGTCTTTTTGCTAGCAGCAGGGGCTGATTATACAGCCACTGTTCAACTCCATTGGCTTTATCTCAATTAATGAATACTGGGTGCATTAGGCACATACATCATCCATCCTCTTCTGCAAAATGATTTAAGTCTCTCCTCCAGGAAACCTGTATTAAGGCTATTTTTTTTTTTTAAAGCAGCACATTTTCTCTACAAAACAAGGACATCCCACCTGCTAAAAAACATGACAACAACAATGATGCACTTAATCAGATTATGCTCAGTTCCATTAATTCTATCTAGATTTGCAAATAGCAATTAATATACAAAACAAATGTTAACATACTAGTTGCCCAATGCTGTTATTTTTATGGGAAAAATACAACAACCAACAGTAAAAAAGTATTGCAAATGCACAAACCTGGATCACTCAGTCCTAGCCTGAGTGTCAGCGTATAAGAATGGGAATATTATAGAACAACATGCCTAAAAATCAATAATTAACACAATGATTAAAAGGAAACATTGACCCAGCACCATAAAGCTTCTGTTTGGTTCACGTTTAAGGTTACTTGCAGGTTCTTAAGTGTCCATAAAAGCAGATGACAGCACCCAACCCAGTACCTTATGCATTTCAGCTACATGATTCCCAAGCTAAATGTGGTTTCTGCATGTACAGCAAATTCCAGCAGATTCTTCTTCCATGAACTACTTGAGCCCCAACTTCAATTCACACTTTTCTTTTTTTATCAGCAATCTGTTTTCTGAACTGAAAAATTCACAACAGGATGTGCTCCAGTGAAACAAAGTGCAACAGTTAAAACGTTTCTGCCTCATCCACCCATACTGCAGCAAACCAGAGTGTGTGATGAGTCTGAGCACTGGAACAGGAGCCTTCAAGCAGAGCAGCTCCCCCTGGGAGAACAGGGCTGCTCCTGGCTCTCAGCTGCTGACCCTGCCTCCTCCAGCTTGTCTCTCACACAGATACAGCTCAACTGATCTGAAAGCAGTTGCCACAGCCTACAGCCAGGTGTATTAAAAGACGCCAGCACTCACTTCAGACTTTTAACACTATTTTAGAAGAGGCACTGTTGAGGTTAGAGCGTCTCTAAACAATTCCACACAACAGTCCTCATATTGTGGCCTTTCTTCCTGCTCAGGTGCACAGGATGCTCCAGGACACGGGGGACCACGAGTTATTTCCATAGCTTCCTGATCATGAGAAGAGTGAAAATTCACGTGGAAAGGCAGAATATTCTATCACGTCCCACCAGCTGCCCAGGATGGTGGCAGGCTCGGAAGGAAGACTCATTTCCTCCCCCAAAAAATAAATTAAATAAATAAAGGTGCTTGTGAATGCTGAATGGTTCCTAGCAGCAGAGAGCTGACACGCTGGTGGCCTTCAAAGAGACCACCCTTCCTGCTCATGCTGGTGACAGCACCTGCTCTTCCTCCTCCTCAGCATCTCACGCAGCCCCATTTGCTGTTATTTATGGAGCCTTAGCAACTGCCATAGCTGGTGGAGCTGCCAGAACAGAACCTTATTTCATCCTGGGAGGTGACTGTCCCTGCCAGGGGAAGCAGGAGGAGGGATGCGGATGCCAGACCCACAGCCACCAACAGCCTCCACGGGAATGATACTGATGAGCAAAAACCTGCTGGAGCCAAGCTGGTAAGGGCAAAAGAAATGGAAAAGGAACACACAAGGATGTTTATTCAGGTTCTCAGGGTCAACTGAATTGTTACTGCACACACTCCAGAGCTGATTTGGGTTATCGAATTAATACAGCACACAACTGCCATCAGTGTCAGGTATTTCCCCTTGGCATCCATGGACTGTTTGTCTCCTAGACCAAAAAGAAGACCTGCTACCTGAAGCCACCCTTACAATGAAGGAAGGACTTTCACTTTGCACAATGTGTTAAACATTTCATTCTCTTCTCTTAATTAATTTCTTTGTTATAAAGACTCTTTTGTAGTGAGCTGCCAGGCTCTCTCCTCTCCCTTCTGAGCAATCAATAAATAAGGCACTCTGAGAATAATCTGTAGGGTGGTAACATCAACCTCTACGTAGTCCTTCATAATACATTTTGCCTCCAGACAAAAATACAGCTTCCAATCCCTGCATCCTCAGCCACAGCTACAAACCTAATTCCCTAATAGTTACACAGCAGTTGACCAAGTGCACAGCAGTAATACCAGACCTTCTATATGCAAGGCAAAGATGTTCAGATTCCAGTGAATAAAACCAGTAAAGCACGTGGCTTACACGTGACACAGTTTGTGTTTTACCATCACAAAAATATACATAGGGTCTGTCAGGGGGAAAGAGGGTAGGAAGAGAAGGTAACTTCATTAGCCAAGAAGAAAACTCAGCCCTGAAAAGTACCTTTCCTTTTTAGTACCTCTCTCTGCTGGTGAGCACTCAACCACGTTTGTATTAAGTCACAATTCTGAATATCAGTTTTGCCCCCAAGGTCAAGATTGGAGGCACCCCTCATCTCACCAGCCACTTCAGTCTAAATTAAGAGTGACAAATACAGAATCTATCCATCAGTGCTTCAGCTGAGCGCCGCTGTGATGCAGGCATCTTGCTTTGAATGGACCAGGGTAAACAAAGCAATCCAAACACTGCATTTACAGTGGAAAGGGAAATCTATATTTCTTCTCTGGTGCTTCTGTTCATTTGCTCTTTAAACTAGTCTTCAAAAGACTCCTATTTGTAAACACTGTTAAGAGAAAAATTGATACATGTATTTGTTAATAGCAAATATAAATATATCTATATTAGATGCTGGAATAAAGACGAAAGGAAATTTAAAAGAAATGACAACTCTAACTATGAACTGATATTGCCACAGTTCCACCACTTAGAGGAGGAAAAAGACCAAGGGCACTACATATAAATAATCCAGAGACTTCTGCTGATCCATCTTATCAGTTATTTCTGCCTGAGGGCCAGAAAGGAAGAAAGAGTCAGAAGGCTCTGCTGACAAAAAAAAATTACTATCATTAATAATGGTGATTGAAGATGTACACACACACTTCTGACTGGTGTATAAATGCATTTTTTGTAAATACGTAGGTTTTCCAGAGCTCCACACACATCTGCTTTTCCCACTGTCAGCAGGCTGCTGGGACCTGGGTACAGCCACAAGTTCTCAGCCACTGCCACACTTCTATGTGACAGCTGCAACCACAGCACCCATGCCAAGGCCAGTCCCACCACTTACCAGCACTAAGCACTGCATTCTCTTCAACCACTTTGGAAACGTAAGCATCTGGGTTAATACAGAAGTCACTGGAGCCCTAGATAGAGACAGGACCAAAGGGAAAAGGAATATCAAAACACCATAAAATAGCATTTGAGCCAGGTTAACATCAGGGAATCTTCCACAACAGGGAGGTTCCAGAGCTGAAGTCTCCCCTGTCATTCCCACTAGTACAGCTTCACACAGCCTCAGCAGCGCTGGAGTACAAGCCACTGCACCCCACCATGGAGGAGAGCTCTTAAACTCTCAGATACTAGGACAAGACATGCAATAAAACAGTGTATAGCACGCACTAGTAGCTGCTTAATCTTGTGCCTGGTAAATCTGTAGCAGAAGGTGAATGAGGCTTGGACCAGAGCCACTTACCACAGCGACAGCCAGCTCCAGACCCAAGGACCCCCAGCTGACAATCAGGGCAAACACCCCAAGCAGGCACACCCTGCAGGAGACAGACAGATGGCAGATGTAGAAACTCATTTCAAGCAAACCAGATCTTCTCACAAGATGCATTATCCAGACTCCAAAGCAATTATCAAACTCGAGAAATTAACAGTCACTGCATCTTCAGATAAACCATCCTATCTTATGTGCTGCACACAGGAGCAACCAGAAAAGTTTATGTCCAGTTTTTGGTTGACCCTGGGGCCACACCAGGAGGAAGAGTAGGCTAGAAGAAAAGTCTTCGGTCAGCTCCATGCAAGGAAGAGAAAGACACAGACATGGCCCATGGGATGACAGATTGGCAGATGAATGACTGTATTGCATCACTTTGACTGTTCTCACTGTGGACATTACTTTCTAAATGTGAAATATACTCAGAGAAAAATAGCCCCATACATCTATAGAAAAAGAAAAAAAGGGAACACCAAAAGCACACGACACATCAAAACAAATTATCAAGCAACCTATACAAACACAGTGACTGAGAACTGAGCAAGTTCCTCCTGTTTCCAGAACGAGGCTGTCTGGTGTAAGCACTGCTTTGCCTATAGACAATGGAGGGAATACTTGGCCTGCGTTGGGACACATGACTTCAGTGTCAAACTGTGTGCACCTGAACAACACCCAAGCATCCCACACAGCCCAGGGAGAGAGCCAAGCGAAGAATGGGGATTCACCTTGCTGTAGTCACAGAGCCTCACCAGGTCCTGTGCAGCACTCCAGAATAAAGCAGCCTACTGCTTCACTGTGTTTTTTATAACAGGACAGAAATTATCAGTCGTGGATCAGCATGGTTCAGTAGCTTCATGACAAGAGGACAACACTGCTTGGTGCCTTCAGCTGAGCACAGTTACCTGTTCAATGTGCCACTGTTCTTATTTTCCTTTAAATGAAGGTGACTGGGTCAATAACTGATTGCTTGGCTGAAAGATCTAAAACTGGCATTTCACCATCGTGCTTGGCTCTGACACACTTGCTTCTCTGTGCCACATGCTCCCTTGGGGAAATGCCTTAATATGAACTCCTGGCTAAGAGGGAATGAGTTTCTAATTTAAACTCTAGGTTTACCATCTGTGCATACACTTGGACCTTTGTCTGTGCAACCTGCCAGGTATGAAGTCATCTGACAAATAATAAATCTGAATATGCATTCCAATTATGAATGGTATAATCACACATCAGGATAAACTCTTGGCTATGTCAGCAGTCAAACTGTCCTTATATTTATGACACTGGTATGTTTGCCAAATGTGCCAAATTAAACCAAGCTGCAACACAGAGAGAAGATCACTTTTTTCTTATAATGGGGCCCGAGCACGGCAGCATTTGCAGTGCTTTGTAGAAATAGATATGCATTAATATTTCAGTAACATAGCAACAAGACTTCTCATAACTGTACAAACCATTGCATGTTCTCAGTAAAGTCTCTTCAGGTGTGACAACCAAAGGTAAAGAGGATCAGATTGTGACACAAAAGACATGCTACTAGGCTGTGTAAACACACGCAGTGCTTATCATCCATTAGCAAACGCCTTCACCGACGTTGGGAATTAAAGGAGACTTCCAAAACCTGTAAATCTAAGGGAGGATGTTCACATTACTATCTCCCAGCTGACTCCCAAGCAAACACAGGCTACCAGTGCTGCCCAGTAGAATGCACACTGTCCAGATGAGTTACTGGTTTTGGATGTGAAAGCAAGCATAAGTGGTACCATGGAGTTGTACAGCTCCTTCCTGAACATCTCTCACATGTAGCCCTACTCCAATCCACACAGCAATGCTCTACAAAGGCACTCTACATTAAAAGGCAGATTTTATCTCTTCAGCCTCAGAAGTCCTTGAAATCAATTGACAACAGACTGGAGGTTTAACCTAGCAGACACTTGCATCCCTTACGCACTGTACCTGGGTCAGGACTTACCCCATAAGAATGGCCCTGGAGTTTCTAATGAGCCCAAAGAGCACCAACAAACATATCAGAACATGGAACAGGAGCAGTCCCAGGTATCCCAGCCACCTGCAGCAAATAAAAACAGTCAGCAAAGGAAAACTGATGTATGAAGGGACAGATTAACTAGTCAGAATGTCTCATGGGGAAAAACAAATTAAAAAAAAACAGCCCTTTTCTTTGAAGAGCCACTGCTAACAATTAATTTTCAGAGTTCACTGGCTATTTGTTGTGTTTAGAGTCCAGGGAAGCAAATGCATTTAAACAGCATGATTAGCATATGCAGTTATTGAGAAGTGAGACTGCTAACCTTGTTCTAGTATAAAAGTCACATGCAACTGGACACAATCAGTAAAGAAGCAGCACTGCAGCTTCCTGGACTTATTTGCTAGAAATGCTTTGGTTGATCCAAATGTTTGGACAAAAGTTCCCTTTCATGAAATACAGTCGGTGTAATTTTTTACTCAAAAAATTTAATCAAAAGGAATGTTAGTGCGTGGTGTTAACACGTGGAACAAGTTCACTTTCCTACTTTATTTAATGTGCTATACAACTTCTCTCCCTAGTATTAGGGCACAAGGAACGGATTTTATACGCTGAAAACATTTCCCTTCAGCTAGTAATTAACACTCTAAGAAAAAAAGTTGCTGTCACGCATTTTGATTTAAACTGAATGCAGTTTTGCTGCATAATGAAGTCAGCTGAGGGGCCAAGAGCACCTACAGTAATATACACAGTCTTTGGCTCAGCCTCACAAAACACACACATCACTGTCACAGAACAAATACTACAATCACTATACTAACAGGGTGTTGCACACCTGTACCAGTCATAGAGGTCAATCTGAATTGCCAACTCCTCTAGAGACAGCTCTTCATTCTTCCAGAAGGGGATCTCAGCTGTTTGCCTGACCAGACCATCCAGGAGACTCTGCAGTTTCTGGATAACGTGCAAGTAGTCTGTCTGCTTTGTGAACATCTCCTCCAGGATGAGTAAGTTTGGGTCCACTGTTTGGTTCAGGGCCACTGTGGTATCTAGTACCTATAGTAAGGCAAAGAAAAAGCATAAGCATAAGAAGTCAAGGAAGTAAAAGAGGATCCATCCTTACGAGCAAATTATGGACAGATTCCAGATTACTGTTTTATTTCTTAGAGGCTCAGACTGCTTACCCTTCAAACTGAACCTATAAGCATCTGTAAAGTTGGCTGTTTGCAAATAGTTCTGTGATGGTATCTCAGCTGAGCTTTTAACTTAACCAGTCCACGTTTTGCAGTGCATTAAACAGGCTCTGCTGATAAACCAGAATTCCTAAATCACAGCAGTGATCTCTTTAACTACCTACTGTACCTCAGCTTTTAAACTGTGTTAAAACAATTTTCTGTGTCAAGATAAACAGAACTGCACAAACCCAGAACACAGTCGCTGAGGCTGGGAGTGCAATCCTAAAATAGGTTAAAAATGACTGCAATCAAGTCTAGCAGGAGGACATCTGCTGAAGGTTACCATGCTATGAGATTAGGAGGTTAGTAGCCAACAGGGCTGCAGAAAGATCTAATGAAGTTTGATGTAACGCAGGAACAACTAATCGTGCTAAAGTGATCCTTTTTGCTAACAGACTTGTCTGCTTTGGCCTGACTCCACATCCATGGAATAGAGCTGATCAGAAGCTGTTTTTAAAACAGGCACAACCGCAAAGAGAAGACTTTATTTAACAAGCTGTGTTTGCTTCGATATTTTTAGAAGAGCTGAAGAAAGCATCACTCCGTTAATGGAAATTTTAGCACATCTCTAAGCTCAGAAACTAACAACAACAACAACAAAAAAGGCAAGGATACACACACACAGCCAGATTCAAGAGAAGTGCTGAGGAAGCCTGTTCCTTTCTACAGTACCCATTTGCTTTCGTGCTTACCCGGTCTTGGACACCTGCCACGGTGCGGTTTGCATGGCGCAGGGAGTACGTCAGCCGGTGGATGCCATCACTAGTCTCCCCATTCCCATAGAAGCCAACAGCAATTCCAGCACTGCAGAGAAAAAAAGAGCAAGAAATGATACAGTTAAAGCTAAAGGTCAGTGATATAAGGCACTGCTTACATCTACAGGTAAGTCACATCTGTGCTTTCCACAGAAAGGGATGCTGCGTGCCTCCACAAGGAACAGCTGGAGGTAGTCATGCTTGCCAACGACCACAAAGAAAAAGATCTCCCTGTAAATATTTGTGTGCACCTCCCATGCAGCCAACAACTGGTTACACTGCACATGTGATAAACCATCCCTTCTCAATAGGTATATTTCATTTATGATCAGTAATGAAAATGGTTGAAGAACCATTAAGAGCTCAGCCCTAGCCGTGGGCAAGCAGAAATCCAGCCAGCCAAGCTGCCCTCCAGTGGCTCCTGCAAGAGAAATGGGTGCTGCTATTGCTATGTCCGAAATCCCAAGCCTCCTCTGGACACAAGATGCAGATCATTTCATTATATTTTTAATAAAAGAATATAAAGAGTTTGCAGTGACTACTAGTACACAACAGTGAGTCTTCAAGATCCATTGTCCGTGTCTTTTCCACACTCTGATAGACGATATCCAAAACTTATTTCTTCATTTATTTTCCAGTCAGAGGCATTTGTGTTGTACTGGTTCAGAGAATTGGGAAGCAAAGCTTAATAACTTACTGGGACAAAAAGCTTATTTTTTTTTAAGCAAGTGAATTTCAAGCTCACAGACGATTCAATTCCAGCTGCTTAGCAAATTACCACCTATCAGCTGATTTGCTGCAACTGTCCACACACATCAGTCTGCCTCAATTATGAAGTAAACCATATTAACTTAAACCTCACTTATAGGAAGAAGATCCTGCAGATGAGTTACAACCAGGAGATTATCCCAGGCAAATCAGCAATACCTCTTTATTACCTCATCACCACAAGAACTCACCACTCCATGCCCTTTTTTTCCCCCCCTAATAATACAGAAAGAAAGAACTTGAAGGGGTCATCTAATTGATCTCAGGAGAAAGTCAATCACCAATTTCCTACTCTCATCTCACATCTCTCTTCAGAGTGTTCAGACTTTTCTGGGATGGTTCTCAAAACATTAAGATTGGGGTACAAGAAAGGAAGGCAGTGGTGGTGTTGAGGATGGAGGACAGGCTTTGTGTTGAGGGTTTTTTTTCAGTATAAACTAGAGATTTCCTGGATGAAACAGTTTCTTCACAATAACTTTGTGTTATTGCACTGCACTCACAGAGGTGGTTTGAAGGAGATATACACAAGGAAGGAAGCAAGTGAGACAACAGCTTTCAGGGTAAGCACAGTGCCTTTGTTTTAACAGGAAGGGTCACCAGCACCACCCCCCATATGGGAAATGAACCCACACAGGCTAGGGTGGGCTCTGCCTAGAGGACCAGCACTTGCCTAGCTTTGCTCTGGCACATACACCAGCCTGCAGTTCAAACAATTGCTTCAGCAGTCACTCCTCTCCTGCAGGAACACAGCACCGAGCCTTCCTGCCCACGCCTTGTCCACCTCAAAAACAGTGACCCTGGTTGCACTTTAATTCAAATAACAAATTCTTCTAGACATACATGCCACACATTCACTAGAATATACTTGCAGGATTAATTACTGCAACACTGCCCAGCAAAGCCAGCTCTGCACTCACACTGAGCTTAGGAACAGCCATGTATGCTGCCACTCCTTCCCCTAGCAGCAAGCATTCTGTGGCACTTTCCCTTTTTCTGTCGTGCTGGAGCAAGGACAGCCATCCCAGAAGCACAGATTGCAGCTGCTGGGATCCATGCTGGGAGCAGAAGGAGCAGTGCTGAAGGGCAGGCAACGTGGGAACTGCGGATATTTAGCTTTCTATATGTATTTGGCCTCATCTAAATCCAACAGTTGTTTCAAATCCCTGCCTACACACACACACACAGGTAAAAGATGCTATTGTTTAAAGCAGATTCAAGGATTTGCACTCATTTTTAACTAGTTTTTTACTTGATTAAAAAGAAGCAGGGGTTCTCTTTTATCAGGGCTCGTTTTTTTAAAGTAAAAAAGGATATACTTCTTGTGACCCAACAGCACAAACCCTTGAGGCCAAGGCAGACCACATGGCTCCATGCACAAACCCTGGAAGGCTCTGCAGCCTCAGCTATAGCAGATCCCTCTCACAGTACATGACAAAATCATCACCCAACAGGGAAGCCTGCATTTCTGTCATGCAGCACAGATACAAGACCAGCATTCCTGAATGACAACGCTTTTTTTCCACCCTACCACCCTCTGGAAGGTACTACTCCAACCCTTTCTCAACACTTGCATAAGAAAGTCATCTCTGCTTCTGCTATTCTCGTTTCTGCACTCCTCTCCCCAGCACACACCCCTCACCTCTTGATTCCTCACCATCTCATCCCCAGTTCTTCCTCCCAGACCTACCTGCTTCAGTCTCCTGCTCCTTCCACTAGCCCTACCTCTCCCTGCCTTCCTTCTCACCAGTGTCTTTTGAGCAAGAATCTGAAAACCCATCTACCAAGCTTTTACAGGTCATTTAAGAAATTGCTCCTGCTGCTTGGTTTAGCATTTAAAAAGCCACTTGGCTGCTTATTTTTACTAAGTTTTAAGAAACATGTACACATCAATATGAGAACACTGTGCATCTCTGAGAGTAACACTCATATCTACTGTCTATGTACCATATCAGATCTTTAAAGAGTTAAGTGATGAGAGAAAACAGCAGCAGGCTGTGACTGTTACATATTCATACAGAGACAACAATATAATTTTAATTGCTGCACGTTGCATACATATACTTCAGTACTGCTTTTCAGCAAGGCCCAAGAAATCCAAGTCTGGCAGGAAAAAAACAACCATACATTTTCCTCTCTTTTCCTGAAAAGCTCACAGCATATTTTCCCTTAGGGAAAAATATGCCTTCCTATTATTTGCATGCAAGAGTTGTGTGAACTTAGGATGTGCCATGATAAAGAAACAAGAAAAAGAAGTCAACAGTAATTCCAAATTACTTCGCAATGTCATCCACAAAAAAAATTGCTTTATGGTTTATACAAGGTATATGTGAACAGCAGAGCATTAATCTGACACAGAGAACATATTCATGCCTGCTGCCATAGAGATCTTCCAGTCATAACACACGCTACACACAGTGAAAACCCCTGTGGATGTTCAATCACCAGTCTGAAAAGATGAGCACTAGCCATTCACATCACATCTTTAGAAATGAATAATCTAACTACACCAACTCATCTTTAATTACAGGAACTTCATAAGGAGAGCCCTTTTTAGACTTTATGTTCTCAGGAGGAATGTTAATTTGTCTGTCTAATTACCACCTTGCACTTTAGCACCAAGGGAAAGTGCTATTACTGGCACTTGAGAAAGCAAGTTTTCACCACCTATTTGTACCCATTTCTTTCAGGTATTCTCTCCAAGAAGCTTCCTACCTGCCTTCACAGCAGAGCTTCCTTCTGGGAGCATTACTGTGACCTACAGGTACTTGAGGATGAGGTGATTTATATGAGATGACAACTCCCTGTACACAGAAACTGATGAAAATGACTAAGGACTAGAAATGAACTCAGTTTTCAAGGAATAATCTAGGCAAGTCCTTCCTGCAGCTTTGTGGTTCAAGCAAATGGGAAGACTCATTAGGGAGATAGTTTGCTGGAGACCTCCAGTTAACCAGTTCTGCCTTCCTGCTGGCTCAGCATTCCCCACTTTGCTCTGCAGGAAATATGGAGTCATTAGGAAACGGTGATGCACAGTGATGCAGAACTCAGCAGGATCCACAAACAGCCCTCTGGGATTAACCACTACCTAGATAAGCATGTATTAGGCACGGCTGAGCTCAAATAGAGTTAACTAGTTGTCAGCTAGGAAGCCAACAGTCCACCTCACAGAACTTGGACAGGCCAGATCAGCCTGTTTGGAACCTCTCGCTGTTTGAGCATCCAAGCTACCCTTGTTCCCTTGTGAACAGCAGTGCAAGATGCCTCCCAGGTCAGCCTGCTGCCACAAACAGGTGTTCAGAAGAGCCTTATTTCCTCTCACTAGAGCATCGCAGCATCTGCTGGTCTGGCAGTTCTGCTGTGTGTCATGCACAGCCAGGATAAGATACATCCAGTTGACTAATCTTTAGCTGTTGGTATTTAATTGGGACTTCCTGCTGGCACAGATTAGATTCAGTGCTTGTTGGGAACCGTATCTGCATTCCTAGACAGACACTGAGTGCAGACAGCCAGAAGTCACCAGTTCAAGAGCACTGTCGTGTCCAGCTGCTGGGAGAGGGGCAGAACACAGATGGTAGCTCCCACGGATGGTATCTACCTGCTCTTGCAAAATAAACCAACTTCAGTGGGGACCTTTTCAAAAACAAAATAGGCCAAAACAAACATTCATGCAATATTGCTGCAGATTCCAGTAGAATCTTAGTTTTTAAGATACTCCTGGATATAATACTTGCAAAAACAAATGGTACACCAAGGGTTGGATTTGGAGCAAGCCTAAAATGTTTTCCAGCTTGCGGACATGACTGGGAAATTGCATCAGTCTCACCAGAATTTAAATGCTGACCTTCCAACTTTAAATTGTCTCACGCACACTTTGGGAGATATGCAGAATTCCTCCTTCTCAACCTTGCCCACAATTAAAAGCAAACTGCAGCAGCTGTCTTGGACACAAATGCTGCATAACAATAGCTAACAAGTGCCTGTAGCAGCAACACAACTATAAATAGCATCAGTTAGAGCTTCTGTGAGAAAGGGTTAGGACCACAGCACTTCCAGTGGATTGGAATGGATGAAGCTCTTGAGATCACCAAAAATGAAGGTGACTGAAGTTGAGATTTCTTCTTTATGACTTGTTCTCTAGTTTGTCTTTCTATTCCAGGCACTTACTTGCAGACAGCAAAGCACTGGAGAAAGAACTCCCTGCAAAGGCATCATTATTTGCCAATGCACTAGTTCTCCAAATCACTGAGCCCTGGCCTATACTGACAAACCCATCCTTAGCTTGCTAAGCACACAACATAGCGATATCTGCGCTGTGGTGTTTGTTCTAGTACTACAGGGATTTTCTAGTCTCTCAAGCATACCTTGAAGAAGTAAATAGAGAAGTCGATTAACAGCCCTTGAATAGCTAAGCATGGCCTTCAACGTACACGCTTGCTTCCATAAAGGTGGTGGAGCTAGGATGTGTTCTATTAGCAATTATAGTGAGCCATGAGATCTGAAGAAATGCAAGTGTGTCACTGTTATCTCCTTTATGAATAGGGAACAGCTCTCAAAACCACAAAGGGGAAACTCAGACCACCTGAAATCTTGGGTAAGAGCAGCTGATGCTTGCAATCTGCAAAAAAAAAAAGACCCAAAACCTCAGCACTCAGTGCATATACATCCACAGATCTCAGAGAACTCATCCTACTCAAATCCAAACAGATCAAATCCAAAAGTATTCCTGGAAAGAACACGTTCCCACTTTCTGATGTCCCAACATCATCCTTCTAGGAAATGGGATCTTCATCTCTTTTGACCAAAACCCAGAACGTAAAACAAACTCTCATTTTAATGTCTTCTGCATGTGTTCTCCACTAGCTCCTTAACTCTCATTTTCAGCAACCCTTTTTTTCACATCACCTCCAAAAGTTTCTGTTGTTCAGTCATAACATGAACCACTGCTGATAATGGCAGCATCACCAGCAACCCTTGCACATTGGTGTACTTAAATGCAGCAGTGCCTCACACAGGCTCCACGTCCACATCCCATCAAACAACAATACCTCCAAACCCAAAAGAATGATCTGTGCCTCTTTCTTTATAATCCACTTTCTCCGTAGTCATTCTTCATGGACACCAAGAGATCCCCATCTAGACCTTGAACAAACCCCCATCTAACAAATCCTTGAACTCTGGATTAAGTATTAAACTCCCAAGAATATAGTGCCTTTGATTTACCACTTGCACAGTATCAAAGAGCTGGCCATTAGCTATTCTTTTTCACACTGCTGATATCATTAGGCACTTCAGCAAGTGGCAGAGAGGAAGAAAATACATTACAGATACTTAAAACACACAAATACAGAGTGGAAAGAGAAAGGACTGCCAACAATTACGAGTCACAGGCAAACACACCACGTATGAAAACAATGCTCAGGATGCCCCACACCGAGGAAGAGGAGCATCCCTCCCGGCCTTACCTGCACACTAGGGTCGCGATGATGACGCACCATGCTGTACAGCAGCAGTCAGCATTCAAGTGTTCTTCGCTCTTTCGGTGGCGGCAGCAGAGCCAGAAGGAGTAAAACAAGAGGAAGAGCAGGTTCAGAGCAAGGCAGGAGAGCGCGATGCCACCCAGCAGCAGCAGGGCCTGCAGGAAACAAAACCCATCGTCACCCACGGACACCTCAGTAGTAATGCAGTGATGAAGGCCGACCCTGAAAACCAGTTGTTGGGGTAGGGGTTTTTGCTTTGTTTTCAAAAGCCGTAAACAGGAGGCTTCCAGCCTCGCCTCCTCCTCTCCTGCCTCTACTCAGTGATGCCACATCCTAACCCAAACCACAGAGAGCTGAGCCATTTTGTCCACACCAGTCTCCAGGTTAATCTGAGAGGGTTTCATCTTTGCTCCAGATCAGAGTTAGAGAGGGGAAAAAAATAAACAGTTCAGCCAGCTGCCTCTATCTGTACAGTCCTTTAATCCTCATGAATAAATATGCAGGGTCCTTCATTAGAAATCCAAGTGCATGAGTAGGCTTGAAAGGGGGTGGAATTTATTATACATGAGCGAGATTTAATTACAAAGAATAAAAGAACCCCCATGCTACTCTTCTATTCTAGGTAGGGCTAGAATAAGTGCTAAACCCTCCATATCCCATCCATCCACTTACAAGTATACAGCAAAACTAATGCAGGCACTACAGACACAGTAGCTCGAAGTAGTCACAAGCTTAGGAGTTGGCACACCAGTTTCTATTCAGATATTCTCTGGGAGGAAAGGAAATCCTGAAGTGGTTAACTCCATTCCAGTTGTTTTTTATTCAGAAAATCCTGGCCCACATGCCAAAATGCAAAACCGTTTTGTTAAATACAAAGTAAAATCACTTCTAACACCAAATTCAGCCACCCTGTCCCACGGGAATGCATGAAATAAAAGGATGTTATTTTACATAGAAGAGTTTGAGGGCAAACCCTTGGGTAGTAGTGACAAATGCCATGTTATAAGCAGCATAAGAATCATTAAAGGACCTAAGTTCCCATCACTGTCCTAATAGTGAAAAGGCAGGCACAGATCTGTACCAGCAAACGTAACACAAAGGTTTAGGCTTTTTTAATTAGCATCTCTTTTTCCTCTTTGGAATGCCACAGGTGCAACAAGACCCTCAACAAAATTTATGAACATTTCTAAGGGAGACTGGTAACAAGTTCCTCTTCATGAGGTTTTTCTTTCCCTTCCTTCCCCCCACAGCTTGCACTGCAGGTACTCCCAGCTGTGTTATTATCCTGGCAAGCTACACAAGCCACACAACACTGGAACATACTTCCCAGCCAAGCCAACATCAGTGTTTACAGGCTGTAGTGCCCATCAACCATACATAATGAGATTCATACCCGGGGCTGTCTGCTGCATAACAGATACTCCGCGTTGTAGCACGCTGCTTGCCTTCACAGCCCAAAAGAACCAACTCAAAGTTCAGCAGACACACCAGGGATGCAGAGCACCTACAGGTGCACCTTTCCCAAACTAAACAGCCGAAACTCCGTCTCCCTGTAGGAGCTAAACCTTGGGATTTTTGAGAGAGAGAAGTGGGGGTGGAAGGGAAAAAGCACAATCCCCCTTTCCCATGGCTGCGCCAGATGGTGTGTGCTGTTCAAGTTCCTGAGCAGAGAGAGGCCTTCGAGAGGGGAGCTGCCTTCAGAGACTCAAGTTCTCCTACTTCTGAAGGCCTGCCATGAACAAGCACTCCATACTAAATTAACCAACACACTCAGCGTACCAAAGCTCCTCAGGGATGTTGGTTATTTTTTAAACACTTCAGGCTGCTGTAATGCCAAGCTTTCCTGCACAGCTTGCCTGCACTTCTTCGCTCACACCCTCAGCCCTCCCGCACACACCAACAGGCACCGCTGCTGGAAAGCAGAACACACCAAAAAGCTTCTCCTACAGACTCCTTATCAGCAACAAAGTCACTGCAGCTCCAGATGTAGAGGAACAGATCCCTTCAAATGGAAAAAAAAAAAATAAAAGGAAAAAAACACCCCAAAAGGCTGCTATGCACCAAGCAACCTCAAGTTCTCACTTTGAAAAGACACTTTAACATATGCTGAATGTAAGCATTTAGCCAAGAGGACTTGGCTGGCCAGTGCACCAAGATCTGCGTTTCATTTTCCAGAGAATATTTGTTTTCCATTAATGGATATGTGCCATGACAACAAGTGAAATCATCCAGCAGAGCAGTTATTAATCTTTCTGACTGATGAGTCAGTTTAAGACCCAGAGACTGGCTGGCAGTGAAAGCCTGGTTGCAACCACAGCTATGCCTGTGCCTGCTTCTCGGGATTAAATATCAGTATTTTAAAAAGGGAGGTTGAGGTTGGATAAGCTCTCAGACATTTTATCCTGCAACACTAAACTGGGACTCGGTTATCCAAGGCCACGTTATCCCGAGTAAATGTAAAGTTATGCACTGGGCCCTTTGCCACAAAAGAACATCGATTTGTCTTTGAACATTTGCTGAACTATCAGAACCTTTATCACAAATGATGCATGAACTGCCCTTACAGGAAAGCGGAGACAACTTGGAGGAGCAACATTTTACCACTGTGCTGACACTAATGGCAGAAGTGGAGACAGAGCAGTCCCTGAAAATGAGCGTAAATCCAAGTGGTATCAGCCAGGCTGGCAGGAGACAAAGCTACAGTGTTCAGAAGCTCTTTCAAAATAAAAGTTAACAATGGTACACAGGGAAGTAACCCAGAGCAGCACTGCTAGCTTGGAAAGGCATTGTGAAACCTGAACACTCTTGGTCTTGTGCAGTAACGTGCTCAACGGCTTCCTGCAGCATTAACAGCCTTCCTTAGCTCTGACTGGTTGCCAGGATTCACGGCATTCACCCTCCCAATGGGAATAAGAAGCCAAAAGGGGCAGAAAACATCTAGGTTCCCTTGCAGAGAGAGCACCATCACAGGAGGAAATACAGGACATGGCAAGAAGCTCGCCATAAAAACACCCCTGTGCTGGTCAGCTCCATTGAGCCAGGAGCTTGTACACTGCACAGGGGTACCTTGAACCCAAGGACATATATGCTGATTGGCCTTAAGTTCAGCACAACTCACAGCCTCCAGGACTACAACTTTTGTTACTGCATACAAATTCAACCAACATGCCACCCTGTAAACAGGATGATAGATGTCCACACAAAACAGCTGTTTGCAGCTCTCCCCAACCACAAGTTCCCAACTGTGATCCACATCATTACGTATATGAATGCCTCTCTCATCTCTGTGGTCCTGGAAGGCTAATTGCTGCTGCTGAAATTGCACTTATGGGACGGATGCTCCATTCCATCCTCCCCCAGCAGGAAGTGTCCTCGCATAAGAGACTGCCATCACAAATGCAGTCAAGAAAGAGAGTATCAATCTACACAACAAAAAAGGGCTATGCAAGGTACATTTGAGTACACTTCCTAATAGAGGATGGAAAGCTTAAAATAAAGATGAAGCACTGTAAAGCAGGAGGTAAACCTAGGACTGCACTCACAGAAGAGTCAAGATCTAACGCTGCCTGAAGAGCTTTTGGTTCATCGCTTAACTACAGAGGAGCGTGAGCTGAGGGAGTCCTCCCACCTCCACCTCTCCCTGCCACAAAGGTTACTTGGCACAGTAAAAACTGGCACCAGCACAGCATTAGAAAGTTAATCCTGAATAAACACACGGATTATTTTGAATCAGTGTGTATTAACTGAAGTTTTATCCATTTCAACTTATCCAGCATACAATTGCCACATTTTCTTGACCTGAACTATACTAGCAGGAGTATGGCATAGTGAACAACCGAAACAGGCAATAGTTACTTCTGGATAGCATTGCCATTTTATTACTAGTCATAAAGTCCACTAAAACCGCAAGAAGAAACTTCAGACCAGAGCTGAAAATCCTCAGGTGGGTTTCAAAAAATTATGCTTTTTGCTTTTAATTTTCCATCAATAGTTAAAAAATTATTTCATCTTAAACTTTGCAATTCCAACCCACAGGACAAAATATAAAATCCAACAGCTATAGCTTTTGCGCATCTCAACAACAGGGCTGTATTAATCATCACCAGATTGAAAACCATTTTATATTTCTACCTTAAAATTAGCATTTGCCAAAAGAAAGCTTTCCACTCAATCTGCAACTAATGTTCCTTCTGGATTTCCATGCAGTGACTTAAGACTGTGATAATAAAACAGACAGAAGAGGTTAAAGGAGTGTGGGAAGAGAAAAACGTTCACCCAGAAGAACAAATGAAGCAAACTGGGCTGCTGCCAAAGCAGCACTCATCTCTATTTATTCCATGAAGGACGGAAGTCTTCTTAGCAAGAAAAGAAACTTCTGTGGGATAGCGTCATGCCCACCCTCCTTCCTACACCTTTTTTGCAGAGCATAAGACATCTGAGGAGCTTATGTACTCACAGATGGGTAATTATGTCCTACTAAACCAAACTCTGTGTAACGCTGGCAATGGGAGTAACACATTTTGACCCCTCATCAGCTCGTTCTGAATGTGCTGCTGTGAGTTCAGAGACTCGACTTGCATTTTGTCTCTCTTCTGATGAAAAGTGTATGTGGTGTTCGTTGAGATACTTCAACTGTCTCAGGATGTCATTCACCCCACAGCCTCTAGAGAAGGGGAAAACACAGCCAACCATGTATCAGCGAATCTAATTGGGAAGGGGGAGGACGCGGAAGTCACTGCTGATCTCAGCACTAAACCATCCCTATCTCCTCTGCCCAGGGAGCAGGCCTTCCCAGGCCAATTACTGTATTCAACACAGTAGAGAGCCAGGATGGGCAGGAAACGTGCTGTGGAAGAGCCTTTTCCCACGGTACTGGGATGTATTCTCCTCCATTAGGGATCCCTCAGCAGAGGGGAAGAGCACCATGGAAACAGAGGACAGGTTCCACCATCTCATCTCCTCATACAGACATCTCCTAAGGACAGCGTGCTGCACAGAAGTGCAGTACATCACGTGTAGATGTGTTAACAGCAAGTCCACACTGGAGTAGCAATATAGGCCATCACTTTGCCTTTGGCTTTTTTGGCTACTGGCTTTCCTTTCTGGAAAAAAGGAAAATGCCAAGGATTATGTCATGCTTCTTTATTTTCTAAATCACCTGAGGACAGTACACCAGACTAAAACAGATCTCTGCAGCTGAAACATCTAACATGACTAGATAGCTTAAATCCATTTAACCAGGTTGGGTAAACAGATGGACTGGTTGTTTCCTCCATCCTGAGAAACAACCTACACAGGTAAGGGTATTCTGGAGTTAATTGGAATTAGAGCTGTGAACTAAAGCCACTTTAACTACAAATGAGCGTTCACACAGGGATTTAACGTAGTTTAACTAGAATGGCCTTAATTCAATGCAGTTTAATTCACTTTAGTGCATTTAAAGTGGTTTAACTAATCTGCTTTGAATTTATTCCTCTGGTTAATTCAGATTAATTTCTCAAGTGCTCTTTGTACAGGCAACGACTGAGAACAAGGCTAGGTTGATTAAAAATTTATCACCATTTCCTCCATACTAACATTCTGACCCCTTACTTCATAATTAAATACTTTCCATGTTGCCTTTATATTTGGTCCAACTCGCAGAAGCCAGCAGTGCTGAGGCCAAAAAGACATGGCCTTTCAGATACATTGTACATTGCAATAACCAACATGCACTGCAACCTGTACCAGAGTTTGGTTTTACAGTGCAGGTACATCTAGACACCCTCAGCTTCCATATGTTGCATGGTGGCAGGTGCTAGAATTCAGCACAGCATCTCACGTCACAAACCAAAGAGAAGTAGATAGCACTAAGTAGAAAGGATTTGCTTCACAATTGGGATGAATTTTTTTCCTGCCCACAAATGCAGATCTAAGCCATGCTAATCAGCATGGAACGCTGGCATTCTAGTGGGTTGAAGTCAAATAACAATCCTTTTATTCCCTTAGCTGTTACCAACTCAGCAATCTCCATCTTACACAGCAAGGAAACACTCCCAGAGGTAATGGGGTCCTCCAAACTGGATGCTCTTATCCCTACTTTCTCCATAATGCTGGCTGAAAGCCTCTCTGCACTACAGTGATGAAAAGAGTGAGACACTCTCACCAAATTCAGTTTCCACTGACAGGTCCCCACAGACTAAATCTTTATTAAATGAGGCTTAGCTCAGAACTGGCAGCTTGTCAAATGAGCATTCTCGCTGAAAAGGCGGATTTCCTTCCTGGGGATTCTGCAGATTCCCTTGCAGGGCTCTGCAAAAAAAAAAAAAAACAAAAAAAAAAAAAAAAACAATGGAAGAAATGNAAGCCATGGATGCATTGGTGTTCAGCGCAAGTCTCTGCCCCAAACCCCAGATCAGCAAAACATGTAAGGAACCCCCCTTGGGAACTTCAGCTTTAGAAGTTTACTTTTTCCTACCAATCCCAATTGGACGAAGTTAAACCTGTTAGCTTTGTTTAAAGGCAGCAATCAAATAAATATTGGGAACATGAAGGTGAGGGGCTCCAAAGGGAACACTGGAAGAGTTCAGTGTGTCTCTCCTGCACAGCTGATGCACACACGCTTGCTCTCCCATGCCAGACCTGCACAATTCCACCAGCTGTTCCTTTCCCACATGGGACCAGTTCACACCATCNCTACCTATGCTGACCATACATAAACACCAGTCTCAATGGATTTTCTTCCATACCCCCCATATGTGAGGCATTTGTGTCCTATTGCAGACTACCAGCTCTCTTTAACTGTTGCTGTTTCATATGAGATACTCAACTGGCTTAATCTTCTTTTGAGCTAAGCAAATCAGGCTGCATCAGTCACTAGGGTGTAAACACCCAGCTCAGCTCTGGCTTCCTGAGTAGGAGCAGACCAGCACCTACCACACCATACCCCACAGCAGTCAACCACCAACTGCTCTGAGAAAGGTTCCTACCCACCTTTTCTGTTTGGAAGTGGAAATGCAAAGCACTGGGGAGGGACAGTGGAAATAAAAGCAACCCCTAAGCACATCAGTAAACAA
>VXAB01007769.1:46540-102199 GCA_013399175.1 Odontophorus gujanensis
AAAAAAAAAAAAAAAAAGCCATGGATGCATTGGTGTTCAGCGCAAGTCTCTGCCCCAAACCCCAGATCAGCAAAACATGTAAGGAACCCCCCTTGGGAACTTCAGCTTTAGAAGTTTACTTTTTCCTACCAATCCCAATTGGACGAAGTTAAACCTGTTAGCTTTGTTTAAAGGCAGCAATCAAATAAATATTGGGAACATGAAGGTGAGGGGCTCCAAAGGGAACACTGGAAGAGTTCAGTGTGTCTCTCCTGCACAGCTGATGCACACACGCTTGCTCTCCCATGCCAGACCTGCACAATTCCACCAGCTGTTCCTTTCCCACATGGGACCAGTTCACACCATCCTGCCCAACAGTGGTCCCTCTGCTCAGTCTTTTAGAAGCAACGTTATTTCCTTGCTTAGAAAGCTGTATCATCCATTAAAGTCTTAAAATCCAATCTTCTCGCAAGGTAATTTTCCAGTAAAATGGATAATGGAAAGAAACTGTGTGCTATGAAGGCAGCATGAATTGAACGCTCCTAGAACTCGGGGATAAGCAAGTGCTGCCTGCATTACCTGGCTCAAGCCCAAGTGCTGTATAAATTCCCATGCCAAGACAATTCCCCAGCCCCAGCCCTGCTGCGGGAGCTCGGCTCCACTCTCGCTTGCCTGGAACTCCCCAAAGATGAGATGCAGCATTGCCAAGCTGCCTGTTGCACGCAGCCACAGGCCAGGGTTTGCTTGCACAGCTCAGCACGTGACCTTAGCAGCACTGGTATATTTTAAAAAAGGCAGGAAATGCTTAGGCCTGAAGCCCAGTGACTTAATCCAATTTCCCTCCTTTTTCCCTTCCCCCTTCTACAACGTGGGCTCTCAGATATTGTATTTCATTGGGGGGGGGAAAGTGAAAAAAAAAGCAACCCCAAAGACAAACAGAAAAAAAAAAAAAAAAAAAAAAACTTATCCCAGCTGTGGAAACTTCACCCAGTAGAACAAACATCAACAGGATAAGTTCACCCCATCATCAGGGACAGCAGTTTCCACGGGTGTGACAGCTGTAGATAACATGGTTGCTTCTGTCATCATTCCACGTTATTATTGACTTGCTGGATTGTTTTCAGGGGTTCAGTATCACAACACACACACTAGTTAAGGACATTGTGAAAAACTTGAACAAACAGCACATGTATCCAGCTGCACACAGAGCATGCACAGACGTACAGCACAAGCATTCTTCCTTTCATACTGTGCTGGCATCTTCTCCATGCATCTCGTGACTGGCAAACATATCAAAGCAGGGAAAACAGATCAAGCACGGCCACTTCCTAACTACTCCAAGAGATAAATACACAATTTCCAAATTTGCCTCCAAAATTTCCATAGAAAATGAACTGCTTTCCACAGGTTTTTTTTGTTTGTTTTGCTTATTGTTTTTTTAAACAGCATTTGGACTGAAGCAGATCTGGAAAGTCAGGCAGGTTGCCTTCCAAGCCTTTCCACTGTCAGACCCTGCAGAGCATCCTACTCCCTTAGTGATATCACTTGCAGCCTTCCAACTCTGAATAATTTCAGTGGGGCTGAAACCAGGATTTTGTAGAGCTCACAAATGGGACACAAACAGGCAAGGAAGCACATTTATTTTGGGAAGAAGCAGTGGCTTAGGGGCAAAAGAAAAGCAGCGGTGTTACTTTTGTTCTAAATTAATGTGTGCCAATAGCATATTTCAGCATCTAATCAGATGAGCTCATTTTTAAGGAGTCTGTCCAGGGAAGAGCAGTGGTTTTGTGGTAAGGCTCAGAACTGTTCTACAAAGAACACTAAGCACCGTTTAATTGGAAGCAATGAGTTCGTACTCTGTGCAATCAGAAGGATTGTAGAAGCATTCCAACTGTACCACAGGAACACAAGAAGTACATAGAAACCCAGGAGAGTCAAAAATAAGACAAATGTAGATTACATGATCACAGCTGTGCCAGTGGGGCAGTGTTTCTGAATCGTTTGCAGAATGATGCCTTGCCCAGAAAACTCTGCATGGCAGCACCTCCACTGGCACCATTTTATTAAATCAAATTCATATTTTAAGGTGCTTTTTCTTTTTGTTTGCCCTTACCTTCAGTGCTGCACACGATAAACTCAACCATATCAGCATTTCCACCGTCTCAAATCTTTCAACAATGCCCCAACCCACTGTGCTCTTGCTAGCTGTCCTTGTGACATAATTCCTACATGAAACCAGCTTTAAGGTAGCACGTTGACCACGAGGAAAAGCCATGAAGGACTGGACATGGCAGTCTCCCACAGGGCTGGCGGTTTCCTCTGGGCTGGGAGGGAGGGACACAGACCTTTGAGCCACCTATGGGCCACAGCTGACCTGCCTACACAATGCCAACATGCCACTTCACCAGCAGACTGGCAGTAATAATGGCTGCACTTCTCACCCTAAATTCACTCCAAAACTTCCTCTTCAAAGACTACAGCGTTGGGGTTAAAAGAAAAAAAATAAAATAATCTCTTCCATCAGCATAAGCAGCATATTTTCCTCCCCCAAGAGAAACACAATTCGCGTGCAGGAAGTACTTTCACACCACATCTTTTTCTGTTGCATTTGTTTTTGTTTTCCCCCCTTTATTAAAGGAGAAAAAAAAAGCTCTCTCAAAAAAAAATACCTCCGGGACAAAGACAACCAATATTCACTATTGGGAACCTTCAAACCCAAGGAAAAAAAAATAAAATAAAATACCACGGAGAGACTAACAGAGGAAGCAGATCAAAAAACCCTTCACGTCAGCCAAGACCCACCGCAGTCACAGCTGGAGCCTGTGCTGCTGCACCACTGACACGGCCGGCAGCAGCATTAACCACTTCTCTGCAGCCCGTGCACAGGAAGCACAGAGCAAAGAAAGGCCTCATGCAGGCTCCTTGCCAGCACTGAGAAGGGATTAGGGCCTCTGGTAGCTGTGCTGAAGAGAAAAAGCTACTTGAGCAGAGATGTTTTCTTTGCAGCTTTTGCTGTGGGGCTGCAGATGGCCCTCTCAGCAACCAGGTGAAGTGGGATGCTGCTGCCTCAAGAACAGTGGTCTGCAGGTCCAGCTCTGCCACTCCATTGCCCTGTTGTTGTGCTACAAACAGCAGACCATGTGCTTCTTCAATTCATATCCCAAACACCATCCTTGAGAACAGGGAAAGAGGTAACAGTAAGCGTGCACACAGCTTGAAAAGCCATGCAGTTACAAGTGAAATCCAGTGCCACTGAATGAATTGCAGAGTGCATCCCACCAGACAGCTTCGGGTCTCAGCACCTCTTTGCTGTTTCTCCATTTTCCAATGGCATCTGGGAGAAGAGGGGAAATGGTTGCCTCTCAGCTCAGCTACGTTGCTGTACCAGTAGCTACAGCAGTAAGTAGAGGTATTTGTACCACTATCTCCTACAGGATTTCTTCTTAGCTGCTTTCCCCAACAGATCCATCATTTACACCAGAAATCAAAGTTGTTTAAAGGTAAACCATTTCAGAGATCCTTCCATCCTGCTCACGTATAAGGTTGCTCCCACATCTCAAGTCCTGCAGCACAGGCACTCATTCATTCTTCTCAACCACATTTTGAGATTGATTTTACAGTAGAGTTCCCAGAGCTCTTATGGAGGTTCTGCCCACGCTGATGTCATGGTTATATTTAAAGAAGGAATCCCACTAAAGTGGTTTATAACGTGCTCTGGCAGGACAGTGTAGACAGAACTAAATCCTATTAAGCTACTTAGGTTGCTTTCCCCTTCTAAAGTCATTTGTCAGATGCTGGCCCTACACATAGCAGCCTACCAGCCTCAAACCAGCTTATCAAGAGTCACGTTGAAAACACCAAACCAAAGAACCAAATCTATACACCACGTAAACAAGAAACTGGGGCAGCGTGCTGCTCCAGTAACCTCCTGGGAACCCAGAGGGTAGAGAAGCATGCTGGCCAGCTTCTCATTACAGTTTGACTGGAATCTACTCACACATTACTGGACTTTATTAGTTAAAATAAAAATGACTTCATGTACTGCTCTTGACATGGGTCAATACATTTTGAAAGAGTTATATGGAGAGTACCTGAATGGAAGGCACACCTTATAAACAGAGATCTTACTAATGAGGAGTGGGGGATAACTGGGAGACGAAGCACCATTCAGCCTTCACTTGGCACCCCAGGGAAAAGCAGTGTTCAGAGTTGTCTGGTCTGCTTTCCCAGTAACTTGAATATAGGCGCCACTGAGTCCTAAAAGATTAATTCCCATAAATGTTAAACGCACATATTTAAGGCTCCAGTTTTATAGCATTCATCCCACTAGGTCAACACGTCACTGCTACAAAACTGTAGAGAGAAACCTCAACTTCATAAGTCCCATAAAGTAGCAGAGAACAATAGGCTGGAAGAGACCTCTGGAGGTCACTGTAGTCCAACCTGCAGCTAAAAGTAGGGCTAATTTCATAGCTGGATGAAGTTGCTCTGAGCCTTGTCCAGGCAAGTTTCAAGTGTCTCAAAGGCTTGGGTTTCTAACACTTCCCTCAGCCCTGCTACATCACCATGGAAAAACTGCTTGTAAGCAACCTCAGCCAGGTACCGTTACCCAGTGTAATTTATGGCTGCTGTCCCATCCTCTTGCTGTATGCCCTGGAGAAGTTTGACCCTGTCTCCTCCAGGCTCTTCTTCAGGTCCGAGAAGGCTGCTCATGGATCCAGCCCCGTGCCATCATCTCCTCTCCAAGCAGGTAGGTCCCAAGACACCCAGCCACCACACTGAGCTCCTCAGCCAGCATCTCTCCTGCACAAGGGCCCCAAATCATCATGCAGTTACACAGCGTGCCTTGCTGTCGAAGAGCATCTGCACACAAAATGGCTGATGACCCCATTTTAGGGCTATTTTCAGCTTGTTTGCCTCCAGCTGCGTGACCTACCCCACCTGACATGGTCACGAAGCACCAGAAGGTGACAGCTCTCCCCCCACACCGCTGAGCGGAGGCGGTCGCTCTGTGGGTGTGATAAATGCAGCGAACTCCATCCAACACCGAGCAGGAGACTCAACAATGTGAATGCTACTCCTCAAAACAACAAAACGAGGCAGCAGAGAGGGGGAGGGAAAGGAGAAGAAGAGGGAAGGAGACAAGAAGCAGCGGAGAACTTGCACGCTTCGGACTGGAAGAAAGGCACCTCAGGAGTTATCTGGCAAGCTGAGTGCACCGATGCTCGTGCTCAGCATTGGCTGCTGCCTCCCAGAGCTGCACAGCAACGAATGAGCCCGGGGCTGGGATGCTGCCAGCCCACAGCAGAGCGTGACAGGCACAGGCACCGACTGCCTCGGCACTGCAGCTCAGCACACATCGATCGCTGTCCCCAGCAGAGGTCAATCAGGGAGAGATGGAGAAGCAGCAGCACCTCGGGAAGAGAAGGACGGGGTCTGAGCAGAGCAAACACACCACAGTAAGGCAATCCTAGGTTCTGCCTCGCCCCATGGCTCACAGAGGGAAGACAACTGCAAGCACAAGCATGGAGCTAGACGGGAAGTTGTGCTTGAGTCTGGCAGGTCAGAGCAGTGCTGGCACCCAGGTGTTAATACTCCTCGAAAGCAGCACAAGCATCAGTGCTGTGCTTGTACTGTCGCACTCCATTAACTTAGGAAAGCAAAAGTGAAAAGAGTCACAACAGGAAAGCAAACCAATCTTGGCTTCTCTATGGAAAGTGAGACCACACTGACATTTACAGAATAAAAACATTAACAATAACAACAGCAAGAAATACAGCACCTTCCCCACGCACTTTCTTTCTAGGAAAAGTTACAGAATCATTTAAAAATATTTTTTAGGGACCAAGTATACAGATTCATTTGAAAGTCTGTCACAGCTTTTGTTAATTCCCTTGAGTTCAGTACAACAAAACGAGGTGTGGAGACATTTGATAAGCAGACAGCTAATGATTAGCTTTCTTCATTATTAAAGCTTTAGCAAAAAAAGGTTCACAGTCATTTACAGGAGCGCCGTTCTCAGCCTTGGAAATCACTTATTTCTGCACCAGCTTGCTTTTACTGCTACAGAAAAGAGGTACAAAGCATCATTTCAACAAGTGGGATCTCCCCACAAAGCGTTGCTTTCCACATTTACAGCTGCAGCTGTATAGGGACATGTTGGAGATTATCCTGCCCTTCCTCCTGCATCACTGCTGGGTGCTGGGCAAGAGAAGATGACCAGAACACAGTGTGGGCAGGTTCTGACAGTACTGCCTCACCCCACACACACTGGTGCAGCCCCACAGCTGTGGTCAACATAGCTGCCTCTAAACCTTAGGAACTGTCCATCCTGGGCAAGGAGAAGAAATGAGGCATTGAGGTTTTCCTCTCATCTCACAGAAGGGTGTAAAATCCCCATATCCTCAAATGAAATTCTGACTGACATCCACTTCACAAATATTGGGATTGTTATTTAAGTAGCCTATCCAGAGTTGTTATCTATCATATCTGACCTGCTAGACCAACGAAGCACAGCAAACACAGCTCCACCCAAACAAGCACAGCTATTTTTGCTGCTGCACTTGGTGATCAAAGCTTTTCCCATGACCCCAGGATCTACGACCACTTTGGTAACAGCCAAGACAGAAAAAACCCTCCACTTTCAGGACAGAATGAAGACTATCCTAAGATAACACAAACACCACATTCAGGAAACAAGTCCCAAACAAACCACGTGTTTGTACTTCTGATGGCATAACAGCAAGAATGCTGTACTGAAAACCTGCAGCTAAAGTCAGGGAAATCTCATAGCCATAACTGACCTTAAAAGCACCACCTCTGGGATACGAAGAGAGCTCTCCCTCATCAACAGCCATGGTGCTTTTCATCATCTCTTCCACAAATTCAATCAAGCTCCAGATACAGTCTAATCAAGTTGGACAAGCTGACTTGTAGGAGCTGCCTTTCCAAGTCCTTTAATGGGAGGTCAGCTCAAAACAAGCTCTGATGTCCCAAGACTTGAGCAGCTGTATTTCATGTCATTCATTGCTGTAGGCACTAAAGAGCCTTTTAGCTCCCCAGGCTATTTTAATACTTACTCCAGTGGAGCATTTGATCTCCAGACAACTAGACAAGTTAGGTTTAGTCTTCCCTCCTTGCTGGTCACATCCTTAGCAATTTCTCCCAGCACAACAGCTCTCCTAGGTGCAGGAAGGAGCTGCTACCCAAGGAATTCCATTAAAGTGATTCTTCATGTTCAAATTCTCCTCTGGAAAACATAACCATCCCTGAGAACTACTGCAAATCTGAAGTTAGGCTCATTCCAAAGGAAGTAAAAAGCACCCACAGATTGTCAATATTGTTCGCATTTAGGAAGAGCTCACCATTCATGTTTAAGTCATGTTTATGACTTTAATGTGTCCTTCAGAAAAAATTTCCCCCTTTAAAGGAAAAAAATTACTCTCACACTGATTAAATAAGGAAAAAAAAGATAATTTATATTTCATTTCAGACTACAGCATTTAAAAAATACCAGTGTACCTTATGATCTTCAAGGCAACGCACCTCCTGAATATTGACACATGCTGATACTGTAAGAGCAGACTGTTCATGGGGTCTGAGGTTCTGAAGCTGAAATTTCATCTGTGCAGCCCAGGAATAGCCCAGTGTGATTGGGGCTGAAGCACATCAAGCTGCCTCACACCCAACAGTCATACAGAGATCTCCATTCTGACTCTTGAGTCCTGATGTGGATTGAGGCAAATCTCTCTATGAAAGTGGGAAGGGGGGGAAGTTTTGGTTCCATGCAAAGCTTTGTGACACAGAATACCACTTCTTCCCAATAAGCTTCCATAGATAACAAAACAGCAAATGCTCCCACATGCCAAATTCTTAGCGTTTCAAAACCAGCTATTCCCAAGCTACTGAACAGATAAGCAGAACTAACAAGCTTCCTGCCAGCAAGCCACTCCCCATCTTCCTCTTGTTCAGCATGTGTAGCTCAGCTCATTTCCGATGTCAGCTCCAGCAGGAAGAGCTATTTCAGCCAGAGCACAGAAATAAGATGCCCAGAACCCCTGACATGCTGGTTCTGCGTTGCATTAAAAGAGCACTTAGAAAAAGGGCCACTGATTAAAGGAAGGGTGCTGTTATCTCCAATGTGCCAAACATCTGAAAGGATGTCCCCTCCCAGACACTTCAATGTACAAAATTCAGTTCCTTTCCTTTTTTGTTAAGTAAAATCTTCATATAACAAAATAGACTCTTTATTGTTTTGACTGCGTATCCAGCCAGCTTCCAAATAAAACATTCCTGCCCCACCTCCACTCCGGGTTGGTCCCTGATGAGTATCTCCAATACTTTAGATATCAATATTTCTTTCTGGAAACTGAGCTCTAGGGAGAATGAAGAAGTGAAGAAGCTCGAGAGTATTTATCAGTCTTGACAGTTTCTCTCTGTATGCAGCACAGAGAAACAATTTCATTGATAAATGGATGGGCTATAGCTGGTCACACAGCCCTGTATCTTGCTTTCAACCTCATTACTCTTCTAAAGAGGTGCACCTTAGCACAGGGCTTCTAAACACAGACAGACTCACGGCAGGGAAATGTGCAGGGAAGGTGGGGGCTGTCGCTGCATTTCAGACACACAGCTGAACTCCAGGGATCTAGAGAAGGGCATAATTGGTATTCCTGCTCATCCAGCAGCAGAGCAACATTACACCACCACCTCAGACCTTCAGTGTCATCATACGGCTCTGTGTGATTTCACATCATCTCTGAAGCTGTTGGTGTGGAGGTGTGCACACAATGAGAGTATCAAATCCCATATAATGCATTGCGGTAGAAGTAGAGGGAAATAAAAATAAATAAATCAAGTGCCCAAATGGCAGCCAGAACAGCTTGAGAGCATTAAAGTAAAGGAAAGTAACACCTTCAAGTGGAGAAAGACAAGGAAAGAACAAGCAAGGAGAAAGGTGTGTTGATTTACTTAACAGCAACGTCCCCTGCTCAGCTACAACTCTGCAGCCATGAAGTAACCAGAAATTATATCACAGGACAGTGGTTTGTTCTATCAGTTTTCCAAGCCCTGCATTGTTTCCAATTCCAAACCAGAACGAAGTCATAAAGAGCAGGAAGTAGCTAATCTATAAGCCAAACCCAGAAACGCTTTTTTTCCCCATGATGGCTTAACAAAAAAAGACCACGAAGGTTTAGAAAAAGCCATAGGGTCACAAGAAGAGTCAGCCAGGAACCCGATAGGTTCCTGAATTCTGCTTAAATAGGAGACTCAATGCAAAGCTTTGCACTTTTCCACACCCCACAACCACACGAGGTGCCAAAGCACCATGACACATGGGCACTTGGATCCTGCCTCGGGTTCACCAGCTTGGCAGTGGCAGACAACTGAAAAACACTGGGGAGTCTGCCTGCAGAAATGATACAGTCCCTCATTTCAAGCCACGTCCAACAAGGCCTTGTATGTGGTCACACAGTGAGCCAGATCAGGGTTACAACAGTGGAATAAGAAGAAAGCAGTGTTTTACACCTGAGTCAGGGCCTGGTGCTGCTCAGTAGGCAGCAGCGCAGACACTATGACCTCAAGCCAGCAGAACAGCTCCAGTCAGCAGCAGGGCAAGTTATTCTGTAACTTCAGACCCACCTCTGTGCAGTGTTGTAACCTGTTCACAGCCAGATCAGCATCTCTGCATCATCACGGGCAGCCCTGGGGCAGAGTGTTATGCCACCAACCCAGACATGCCCTTCTGCCTTCCCTTGGCTGGGGACCACGTAACCATGACCTCAGAAGCCACAAGCTTCCACTTCAGAGAGGCACAATGAAAGGGCTGAAGCCACACACTTGGTTGGGGATGGGAGAGTTGCATCAGTTTTCGGATTCCCTACACAGGTGCTCATGTTTAGGTCCCAAAATAACATGGTGCTGAAAGCCACAGTTCTGCACCATTTTTCCACTGAGGTCTTGCCTGAAGAGGACAAACACACACGCTTAAAGCCCAAATCTGACTTTTAATAGTTCCTGGTTTGTTAGAGTGTAGTACTATCAGAAGGTTTTTTTATTTTTTTTCCACTCATACAGGAATACTGCCCAACAAGGAACACACACAAGTCCTCTGCAAGGATTTATTCAGAACTGAGGCTGAAAGCAGCTTCTGCAACACACACAGGCCCTAGTGCCACAGCAATGATACAGCAGCATCGTTCCCCAGGAGCTCACAACAATCCATCCCTCTTTGATGATGATGCTATTAGAAATACCCAGCTTTTCAGCACTGAGCTCTGTGCAGAGCACTGCACAAAACCACAAAGCGCAGTTACGTGCAGTCTCAGCTTTGCGATCTCCTGTGTGCAAATCCAGACAAAGCTAAAGTCAGTTTGTTTGAATTGACTTGCACAAGCACAAGGCAGCTTGTTTATTTATTTAAAGCAAACCTCAAAGTATTTGTTCAACTCTTAAAGAAAAAGGCAACAATAAACTTTCCCTTTGAGCGTAGCTAAGCACTTGAACAATGAGGGGAACAAAAAAAACAACACACCACACCAACAGAACCTGAGAGCACCCTGCTTCTCTGGGTTACTGGGAAGAATACTTTTCCAAAACACAGTGCATGGAAGGAAGCATTTTGTAATGCTTTACAGCTCCCAGAACAAAGTGACCTCTTCTATCACTGACCCCAATCTGCACGCCCTGCAGACTTGAACACCAAAAAATCCTCCTGAGATTTACAAACGCAAAAGAGGATGTGGTGACACTTGAGGCAGCCAGGGCTTGGCTATTAAGTCAGGGATTGAAAAATGCGCGAGGCAGCAGAATTCTAAGTCACTCGGTCATAATTTCAGCAGGAAATGCTCGGTGCTTATCGGTGCTTCGAGCCGCCCCAGCTATGCTAATCCAGCAGCTCATCAGCGCTGCAGCGCCTGTGACAGAGAGGGCCATTGTCAGAAATGGAGTCCTTTCACATTTGTTTTCATAGCGGCTACAGCTGGGGAAGACACTGCAGCAAAGCATCTAGCTCACAGCAGAACACTGCTTGGATCAGTGTTCAAGGCAGGAATTCAAGCACCATATGCTCTGCTGCAGCTTTCGCTGCTGGGAGCTCTATAGATCAGTGCCTCCTCACTGTGTGCCACCACACCTTGGCCCTCTGTGCTAACTGAGTCGTGCAGCTGTTACCTGGTGCTGCTGCTCCCAGGATGGGCCCAGAGAATGGTTGTTAGCACCACGAGGAACCATCCCCTGCTGCCCTGAGCATGGCATCGCCCTGGTGTGCCTGCATTGCTCCAGGGCCACCCAACACACAGTTTGTGATGCAGGGGTGCACCAAATGCCAGAGAATGTCTATGAAAAAAGGGATCCCCAGAAACTCAAAGGGAATTTGGTGTCTTGGTAAAGGCACTGACTGCAAATTTGTTTCCTACTTGTGGTCAACGTACCCCCTGCAGTTATTCACACTGTTTCATCTGGAAACGTAAGTTACTGGGGACACTTGTGGTACAGTTACCCCCATCTCTCCAGGAAGACCTCTCATCACCGGTCCCACACTTCAGGATGCCATATCCCCCACAACAGGGCTCAGCAGTCTGTGCCTCTGACCTTGAAAATCTAAACACACTGAAGCTTCCCCTCAGACAACAGCTGCAACACTGCTCACGGTGCACAAAATCACAGAGAAGGAAGTACATCTGCTTCCATAACCTCAACTGACTGAAGCTTCCCCCAATCCCAGCTAGTCCTGATCTGTTTTTCTGTTCTCTAGCTAGGGATGCTATAAGCCATACCACCACATCTTCTCAGGACTGCCTTTAGATTGATAACTAGTGCTTGACACGGGTTCTCTCCATGAAGAACCACAGCCAAAGGGCTGCAACCCAGTCAGCATTCTGACCTTACAGGTTTCCCAGTGCTGAACATAGAAATGCACAATCAGCTTTTCTGGCTGCTGTGCTTCCTGAAATGCGCTTTCATCAGACCTGCACCAGGAACTGGGACTTGGTTCCTCACTCGTTCTTAGCCAACCACTTCCTCCTTCATTTATTTTTAACTTAGTGTCTCCCAGTTCACTCTGTGGCTGCACGGACTTCCAGCCAGCTGCCTTCTGCTGGATGAATTGCCTCCCTTAGTGGGACACGCAGTGCTCACACCTACTGTTCTCTTCGCAATTTATGTTTGAAAACAGCTCTTCTGAAGCACCAAGTGTCCTCCCCTGTCTATCAGCTGATGCACAAGTTGGAGTTTATCACAAAGCACGATTCACAACTCTCAAACAACACAGGCTACAGAGGGTGACCCCACTAACCACCCCACCCACAGTAAAACTACAGACACTGGAGATTCTCTGAAGCTACAAAGATGACTGCCGTGCCTTCCTGAGCCAACTTCATCTCTTTCACATCAACACCAGTGATCACAATAGCATGCCACAAAGTCACATCAGCTCCTTGAACGCAGCAGCAACACAGAACTAGTACAGGCAGCAGCAAAGTTAGATCTGCTCAGACCAACTGCATTAGATCAGTGGGGAATTATATCCAACTCCCAACATATACAGAATGCTGGATCTTTGACAAGAGACTTCTCAAAGCCCTGATGGGTTGGCAGCAGCCGACTGAAATCCTTCAACCTTTTAGCAGGTGTTAAAGCTGCTGGGAAAGAGCCAAGCAGTACTTTTGCCTCACTGAAGCAATCAAACCATTTGTTACATCACCCAAACACTGCAAGGAGTGAGAGCAATCCTATAGAAAGGAGTTTTGAGCAGCCCTGAGATAAGATTCCCCAAAGCGACAAAGCAAATATCTGCAACAACTCTGGTAGCTTCGTGGAGCTTTTACTGAATGAAAGTAAGCTGTGCATGAACTACAAGCAAAGCAGAGCAGGACATTTGCTCAGACGCTCTCACAAAGCACTCAGTAACTGTACTCACTTAACTCCAAGCAGGATAAACCCCACCACAATACCTCCAGCAATAACTGTGTGTAAGTAAATGAGTTCTCCTCCTCAGAAGAACAAAGGTTGGAAAAGATCACTTAGCCCACCTGTCAGCCCATCCCCACGAACCATCCCTCTGTGCCACACACCCGTGGTTCTGGAACACCACCAGGCACACATCTCACCGGGCAGCCTGAGCCAGTGCATCACCGCTCTGAGAAGAAATCTCTCCTGATATCCAACCTGAACCTCCCATGAACCTTCCCCTTACAGCCTGCAGAAGAATCTCTCAGGACATCATCAGCCATCAAAGTAAGAGGAAGCTAAAGAGGATGCTAAAAAGGAACCTTTTGATTTTGCTGCTTCCTTTCATCAACAACAACAACAAAATTGCCAGCTCAAGCTCAACCAAAGAGAGAAATTAAGTTGGAACATGTTCTGAGACAGCATTTCAATTTAACTCCGAGGACAGCACTAATGGAATTAATGCAATCAGTGCTTTGTAATAGAATAATCCTACCCCCTCCAGAGTAGGGAGCCCAGGATGCTCTCAAGAGGGGAGTAGGAAGAAGGAAGGCACAAAAATCAGATGGTTGAAACAGGTCCCTAGTGCCTCTGAGATACAGCAGCACTTACACCTCGGGCTCTGCATGGTGTTCACTTGGGTTGGCCAACCACATGGGCTCACCTTCCTGGGGAAGTTCAAGGCCTCATTCCCCACTACATGTGTGCTCCTCCCACCTCCTGCTGATGAGGCTCCCTGACAGCATGCAAACAGAGCACTCCCTGTGCACACCTCACTGCGTTGTCCCCATTATCCCACATCAATGAGGGTATTTGCATGAGGAGATACTTCCTGCCTACATTCTCTGTGCCCTGCATCCTTACTGGCACCATAATCCTGTTTATGACAGGCTGGTTGCTATGGAAGTGATTAAGTGACCACAAGATTATATCTGCAGGTGGAAGACGTGCAAGCAAAGAAACCCAAGCAGTTTGCAGCAAACTCTTACAGACATGACAATCCCCATGCAGCGACTGGGAGCTCTAACAGTACCTCCCAGAGGCAAAGTTTGTCCACGAGGAATGGCACAGCATTAAGCTTTCATTTAGTTTTCTCCTAGAAAACAGGTGCTTCATAGCCACATCACTGGCACCCACAAATTTTAGCAAGTGCCCCACAGTTGAGCAGTGGAGCCTCAGCCACTTTCCCAGGACCCTGGAATTTTTTCTGCACTCAAAATGCTCTCTTTAGTCCAACGATCACAGTGAAAGAAGTGACAAGAGCCTATAACCAAGCCCTGCATCTTTAACCACCCTTTTGTTTTTTACTGTCTTTTATAGAGCAAGGATTCAGAGAGCAGAGAGAGGCAGATCTGACACACAGTGACATGCATGACTAACCCAGCCTGAGTGAGCAGGGCGGGATGAGAACGTGCCTTGAATGCAGATCTCCTCTCAGGAGCTTTTACCAGGGGCACAAGGAGAGGGGGCTGGCTGGAAGTTGGATGCATGACAGCAAGGAGTGCAGCCCAGGCAGCCTGCAGACACTGCTCCTGACACTGGCATCAAACAGGACACTTTCCTGCTTACTAAGCTGAAGGTTACACTGCCATTTGCAGAAGCTGTATGTAATAGTGTCAGCCCTTGAGCCATTGGTTTTATGCTCACAGCACGTGGGAGGCAGGCTCTCTTCCGACCAGCCTGCGTGCAGCTGCACAAAGCAATTGAGACCTCCAAACCAGAAGTCTTGCAGGACAAGTTTTGGTATCAGAGATATGGTGTACACATCTGTGGGCAGGACCAATCTGGGCTCAGATGCTGACGGTTCCTTCTCAGAACCCCTTATTTTCTGCACCAAGTAAACAAGATTACTCTTAGTGAAGACAGCACAAACCACCCCAGCGTAATAATTAAGTGCTGAAAGTCCTACCTATGGGTTATACATGCAGAACTACATCTCACTCACTGGATGTGCCACTGCTCTGGTCCCAGAGGACACCTTTCCCCAGCTGTGCTCCACAGCCATCAGCTTAAAGCGACTCAGACACCAGGCAGCCTCGAGCTGCAGAGCTCCTGAGCACTGGGAACATATCAAGAGGTGGGTCAGCCACAGGCAGAAAACACAATAGCCAGCAAATAGCTATTTAATGTACTTAGGAACTGTAGTAAGACAAACAGCATCCTTGCTAATCAATATTTTATTGAGGAAAAAATTAACAGCAGCAAAGTACTCCAGCAGGCAACTGAATTTTAACGGACACCAACAGAATCCAAAGACCAAAGAAGAGGAAAGGCCACTGGAGCAAGGCATGCATGCAACCCAGCAGCACTTGCCTCAGCAAGAACTTCAGGGTTAAGAATGAGGTACAGGGACAAGAAGAATTAACGCTCCAATGGGGATTAGGGTAAGGAGATCCCCATACCTTGCTTCTCATCATCTGCTGGGAGAAGATGCAAGTTCACAGCATGTCCCTTCCTCCTTCCCCCATAACCTCTGCACTGCCTGAGGCTAAAGCTGCACTAATAAAAACAGCAGAGCTGGAGTAAACTGTCCAGCCTTGTTACTTACACCTCAGCAGCGTGCTCCCAGCATCACTAACACATTGCCTCTCCCACAGCTGCCTACTCACACAGCACTGGGAGCACAGTCTCAAGTACTGCCTGTCCACAACAAGAATTTTTTCAATGGGACCGGACAGATTTTGTAGTCGTCACCTTTATTTTACCCTTTAATTTAAAGTGTTTACAATGCTTTGGAAAACAAACCCATCAGCACACCAAGCCTGTCCCAGAAGTTGGTCCTGAGGTCAACCAAGACTTTTACCGTGTTGTACATACTGGAACAAAAGGCTATTTCACTGCTGTAAATTTGCTGCTGTCTTCAGCTTGCCTACGCAGGCTGATTCCCCATCTGCAGTCCAACCTGCAAGAAATTCCCTGCATACATAGGAAACTGGGTCACAGCTCAGGGATGGAGCCCTGCCCCAGCCAGCTCCATGTACAGCCCATGCCCCTGTGTGAACTCAGGCTGAAGAGAAGGATGGGGGCACACACAGAAAACATAGGTCACATCTTGAAACAGCACAAGGCACACAGGACCACAGTGTTTTGAGAACAGCACTCTCATCCAAAGTAAAGACTTCTGTTTAGCTACAGGAGAAGCATCAAGTAAATCATCCTGTCCTCACTGGATGTGCTAGCACTGCTTTCCTCTACACCCAGACAAAAAAAGACCAAAACACAGACAATTCTCCTTTTTCTGCCTCCTAATCTAATTAGAAGTTTCCCTTTTAAGGGAACATGCACAAATGCACTTGTTATGAACAGGGGTACCTCTGATGTAGCCTTGTGTAATTACTCCTGTCTGCTGCAGTCCAAGGCTAACCTCGTTCAAGTTCAAATTCTAAGAACAGAAAACATCGCATCTTTTTAACTGTGTCTGTCTAAGCACAGTGACAGCCAGCTATCTCTACCACAGCCTTGTTCTGGGTCCGTGCTTTTCAGCATTGCTCACACTTGACAGCCTGTCAGCCCAAAGCTACATGGAGATCTTGTTCTCAGGGTCTACCACTGCACTCAGTGCTCTGAGCTACAAGTAGAGTTGCAGTGGGGTAGAAACAAGTCCTTCTCTGATGGTCTTCTAACCTTCCATCCAGTTCTCCTTCTCTAAAATTACCAGAGGTAACAAAAACTTCTCAGGCCCAAGCCATGTGTTGTTGGGGCCGCATACAATTCAGTGCTGAAAGTTTCCTTCCTCCCCTCAAAAACAGGAAGAGATTACAACATGATCCAAGTTTACTACCCATTTTTTGTCCCCCAGAAGACTCAAGAAAAAGCACCTGGCACTTCTTGTTTTAGAACACTCAGCTGCCCCCCAGTTCCAAACAGGGAAATGAGTTGTGTGTGCAAAGCCCACAAGGAGCTCGTTGGATTCTGACTGGAAAAGTAGAACTCCAGAAAGAACTGAAGTTCAACAAGAAAATATTTGCAAAAGTTATTACATTTCATCTCCTCCTGTCTTTGCTTGAAAGTTATCTGATGACATCTCCCCCCTCAAAAAAAAGCATTCATTAACACAAGGTCTGATGCAGGAGATCAGACATGGAGCACCTCAGCTGCTTCCTTCATCACTCTGCCCTTCCAAAAGGGAACCAAGAGCTCACTAGGGGTGCATCTACCAAAACACAGAGCTTCTGCACTGACACAGCACAGATTATTACAACTGCAATTGCTCCTAGGCTCCGAGAATTGTAAGCCCATAGCTGGGCATCTAATTAAAGAAGGAATGAATTAATGAGTTTTTCCAAAGGCTTTCAAGTCACCATTCTAACTTGCACCCTTAATCAGCTGCAGGGTACTCAAAGGGTCTTCCTCTACCCCTGGTCCCTGTCACATCCCACTGCAGCACCTCTCTGCCACTCAGACCTCACAGTCAGAGCAAACCCCACAGGAGGAGGCCTGGGCCTTGCAGCCATCACAAAGCACACAGCAATCCTGCAGTGCAAGAAAGCAGCCAGACCAAGCACAGGAGACGCTGAGCACTGCTCCACCACTTCCATTCATCCCGGCCCCATCCCCCAGCTCTAACAATTGCAGTTCAGTGCCGGGCTCCCGAGGAGGCAGAAATTGAAAACACGTTTCCATTGAAGCACAGCTTGAATTTCATGAATTCCATTACTCTCAACTTTCTCAGCATTTCCTGGAGTGAATACTGTAAAACAGGGGAGAAAGGGGCGGAGGAGTGGGTGGGGAAGCAGCCTCATCCCACTGCCATACAGCAGCCAGAGGGGTGCGGGGACACTGCCAGCACACAGCATCAGGAGGAAGGGCTGCTCCTGGGGTGAAGGACATAAGGAAGGGACAGTTCAACTTAAGCTTAGAGGAAGGAAAGCAACACACCACAAAACTGCCAGAGGCCTCAGAACGGTAAAAGTCATCTGTTTTGAGTGCTCAAACAACAGTGCTGCAGGTTGAATCCAAATGCAAAGAGTGATGATTGCAGCAATGAGAAAGGAAAGCACACTGTGGTCCTGGCTGCTGCACCCAGTGCTCCCCAGCAGCCACAGCCACCCTCACTGGGAAACTGGGAGCACCACGAGGCTGCAGGAGAGCTCATCCCAAGCAGCAAGCCTAATGCAAGGCAAGGTCCTGTTCCATCCATCAATCTGCTATTGGACACTACAGCAAGTATAACTATCAGAAACAACAGGCAGCACAAAGCAACAAGTTTTTTTGTTTTGTTTTTGTTTTTTTTTCTCCTCACATGCACAACTGTAACTCAATTGACCTTGGGATTATGCAAGTTTGCTATTAACACCCAACAAATAGCTCTGGTACCATTAGCCAGGCCCAGACCCCCTTCCTCTCCCACAGCCTGCCCTTATCAGAGGGGCATTACATCATCCACCAGAGCCCTCTTGTAACAGACACCATTATGCAACTCAAGTGCCTCCATTTGGGTTTTGGAGTTATTTTGAATTTCAGTGTTGAATAGCAGGCTTGTTTAAATTCACCACATGAACAGCAGCGTTTTATACGCTGAAAAGGGTGCCCATGCACAGACAGCAGCCCTGGCATAACAACACATCTGAATGTGGTGCACATTCGTGAAACATCCATTCTCCACATGCCAGGTTTGCCCCATCCAGGAAATAAGCCTGGCATTGTTAGGACTCATCAGCATGATTTTTTGTCCCTGATTTCACACTGCAAAGGACTTTGGTGCCTACACACGTGCGGCCCAACTCTGGGATTTACCTGCCAGTACCACTAAGCAAGGAAACCCCAACCTGAGGTGCAGCTCTGGGGATGGGGTGAAGGGATAGCATCTTCCCAGGATGGTTTCAGTGCTGCTCCCACCGATGAAGTAAAAAATGCTCAAAAATGTTCAAATGATGACTCCAAAGAAGTCCGGCACGTGCTGCATCTGACACAGCCAGCAAGCCCAGGGCCATGGAAAAGCAAAACTTGTTCTAAATGTTACCACCACCTCCAAGCACACAGAGAAGGGAAGCGATACAAGTATCAGGACTGAGTTACACCGACCTCCTACCCATACTTGCTGAACTTTCAACCCCATCTCCTCTGCCTCTTTGGCAGCAACTGAATAACAGCCCAGCAGCCTAAAGCATGCACAAATGACTGCTTTACAGGAGCACGCTCGTTTGGGGATACATTTAACCAATTCCTGGTGTCTCACTACAGTAACGCAACAAGTTTTCTCAGCCACATTTTATTTTAGTCTGCCACCTGAGTGCATCCCCAGGACAGCAAGTCTTGCATGACCCCAATCTTCCTCGACATTCATTCACCTGTCTTGAGAAAGACCATCTCCAGCTCCAACGAGGAGGCAGCAGGATGGCAGCACAGACAGCCTTGCTCAGAGGGGAGCAGTTATGGGGTGGTACTTAATTATTTAAGACAACTCTTCAGCACATCCCCAAGTATTTTAAGCCTCATTCACATCTCAAGAGAGCAAACTAACTGAAAAAAGTTCCGTCCAGAAGGCAATCCTGGTACGTTCCAAAGTTACTCAAGCCCTGTCTGAATCTCAGAGTGAAGAAATTCCCAGACACCACGTCCCTCCCCCCAGCGATGGGAACCTCGCTCAGCTGAAACCAAGCCAAGATCTCCTACTCACTCAAGGGGAATGGGAAAGCTCAGTGTAACTGGTAGAAAGCTTATTGCTAAAAGACAAAGCAGACCAGAGGAGAACTGACAGCCATCAGGAGCTTAGTTACAAGAGCTTCGCACCACTAAGTGTGCGGGTGGGTGGGAACTAGCAGGAAAGAGGTGTAAAATTAGCCTTGTCCTGGAAGAAAGAGCAGGAAAATAAAAGGGAAAGGAAAAAAAAAAAGAAAGAAAAAAAAAGAAAAAAGAAAAATGCCAGGAGACAAGTGATTTGACAAAGGCCCCAAACCTTCATCTGTCTCATTCTCATAGACAGATTTTTGTTTACAGGTTAAAAATAAATCTAATCCAAAGTACAAGTGAGAGAGATAAAGAAGAGCTGTGCGCAGCTCCCTTAATCCACATTCAAAGCCTTGGGATTAAGACAGAAGAAAGCACCTGACTTCCACCCTTAATCTCCAGCCATGCCTAATGAGATATGTTCTGGGTGAGAAGTTCTCACTTTCCCTAATAATGAAAAATAAGAAGCAATAAATTGCACACCAACATCTGCTTGAAGCATTGCTTGTTTTACTGGATGAGCATTTGAACAAAGGCTTTTTGTTAACTGGAAGAGTGTGGATTCTCCTCCCCTCAAAGAAAAAGCATTAAGAATCAAGGAGAAAAAGATGAAGTCAACTATCCATTTGCTCAGTCCTTCCTGCAGAACACCAGCAATCAGGCTCTGTATCTTGACACCAAAGAGAAACTTTCTAAGCAGCTGCATGATCCTGGTGGCAAACTATTTCAGAGAACTTCACTTGAATTTCCCATTCCTGTTTGCACTCCATTTTGAAAGCAAAGGCAAAATTCAAAGTTCTTGAGTGCCATTTGCTGCAAACCAATACACATGTGTACACACAAGGAGGCAGATGCAGCACTCAAGATTTACACCGTTTGTACTTCAGACCTGATCCAGAGACAAAGGGTTTTTCAAAAGGACAAGAGGTTTCAGTGCCAAGGTGCCAGCAGCTGCCCACTGCTTGAGCAGAGTAATGGTGTAAGCACTGGTTCCACTGATACAGCTGAGAGCAGTGTGATGCTGCCCAAGCAGGACACAGCACAAGGGTCTCCTAGCACTGGGAGGCTCAGCAGGGCTGGCAGCATCTTTTCTGCACAGGATTAATACTTCCAGGATTCCATGCAGACAAAGCAAGCACAGTCCCCACCCCTGCACACTTTCACCTGGTTCCCTCACAGTGCATTCCCTAAGCCACTTTTTACCTCTGTGCATACTTGGGTTTGCTAAAAACCATACAGTTTGAATTGGTGCTCTTCTGACCAAAGTGCAGCCATCCACAATCAGGGTTTCCAGCAACTGTGAGCTCTCAGGAGACCATCTGAAAATGTAGCAGCACAGCATGGGTCAGCAAAAAAGTACGGCTGCAGACAGAAAGCTGGCAGAGGTTGACTCCTTCCTCTGTCTGTATACCATATGCTGCTGTGCAACTGGATGTATGGTATACAGAAACCCTTCTGAGCCTTACTTTAGTAAACCAACCATCAAAAAGTGCCTCGGTTCCACATTTCTTGGTCAGCCATTGTGCTGCAGTTCCCCCAGATCAAACAGACTGGAGCAGAGCTGCAGCACGGCGCTGATGCAAGGTATGAGCACGCAGTTATTCATGCAGCCAACACTGATGAGAAAAGGGAACAGGGATTTACCATTAGTGCTTCAAAAACTGAAAGCAACTTCAATGTAATTAAAAAACACCAGATCCTGCTAACCAGGGTCATCTAACCTTTCTGAAAGTGTGAAGAAATGAATGCTGCAGTGGGATGCTGATCAGGCCTTGGAAGAGGCCCAGCTGTTCCCAAAAGAAGCCTTCAGCCTCACTCTCCCCTTCAGAAAGGCCCATTACCCCCTGACTCAGAGCCAACTAGACAAGAACACGTCATCCAGTTTGACTAAAACACATGTTCCCAATTTACAGAAAGACTCTTGGTTGCGGCATTGAAATAAGACGCCAGTACAGTAGAGGAAGTTCTAAAACAATCTCTCTAATCCAAGTTTTTTGGCAGTTCAGGCTTCATCGTGGTTCTCCAGCCAAGAAATACTTCCAAAGACGACATTAGCTGTTATGTGCAGGGAAACAGCCTCACAGAGCCAGCAAGTACCTGACAGAATTAATTCCGTGCTGAACCCTTGCCTACATTCAAACACACATGCTATGGGTGAGAGTCTGCAAGCCAAGAAAAGGCAGCACCCTTGGGCTGACACAGTCACTTGCACTCCTGGGTCCCCCCAGCACAAATACACGGGGAAGAAAACAACATAAAAGCACCAAGCAATGCACGCAGAGAACTTCCTGGGTGACAACACCAGGTAGAGCATCTAAAAACCACAGACTGGAACTTTCCTCTTTGCTACCTTCAGCGTGGCCGTGCTTCTGAACTGGTGGGAATTTGTCACGCAGGCTTCTTCCCACACACACACAGCTGCCCTTGCACCGTCTGCGTGTGAGCAACAGAAGCAGCACCAGTGGGATGCAAGGAAAGAACTTCAAAGACACGCTGGGGAGTTGTGCTTTCCTCAAGTCAGCTTCACACTGAACTCACCTTTACACGGATTCAGGTCCAACTGTGCCACGTCGCAGCAATTAAGAAAAGCAGAAGTTTAAGTCGTGGTACTCCATGGCTCAGCTTATTGCAACCTCTTTTCCCCTGTGCTGTTTATAGAGCACTTCTCAGTGCACAGCAAAACATGAGAGCTACAGTGAAGCATCCTGTGTTCCTTTCCTGCTGGTACCAAAGGCCCCATCTCAAACAACTGTCCCTCTACCCACAGTACAGAGGCACAAAAGCTGAACAGCTCTTCAGCACCTTCCAGCATGTGACCTCCACAGCACTATAGCCAGCTCTCAGAAATAAAGTGAACTCAGTGCCGTGCAACTGAATAAATCACAAATGACATTGTTAGTGACCCCAGCAGTCTAAGGAACATCTTAACTTTCCAATTGAGTTAATCAGAAAGTGGACAGTACTGCTGCAATGGCCATTATCTGCTCAGCAGCAAAAGGCACAGAAACCAGAGCTGTCAGGAGGAACACAGGCTGTGCTCCATTTTTACATTCCCTTCACTCCAGAGTTTGTGACTCACTACACAATGAAAAGGCTTTGCAGAGCACTGCAGTATGACTCAGATGAGAATACAGCCAGAACAAAACTGTTCATATCAAGATATCTTCAATCCCAGTGACTCACGGGAGGGCAGAGAAAAGAACCGGAGAGATGAGCTGCTCTGTAGGGCTGGCTCCATGGAGCAGCACATGGAGGCAGCTCTGATGGGACCTGGCAGCACAACGACCCCAAGATGTGAGGGTTCATAGCTCAGCTCCCTTCCCCTGAGTAGGAAAGATGCCCTCAGACTGTGGTGAGGGAAGCAATCCATCCGAAGGCCATGAATATACATATATTGAAACAATCCAGTCCTGGTGGGAGGATCTGTTCTGCTGCTGCACACGGTGTTCCAACCGAGCACAACACGATATGCAGTGGGAGAAGATAAGAAGCAAGTAATACCAGGAGATGGCATTTCAGAGAGCAACTCCGGTGAAGGAGGTACGTGGTCAAAGCCCCCAGCTGCACCAACTCCAGTCCTTGGCACAGCATCACCATAAGCACTCCTCAATCTCTCAGAAGGAAGGAAAAGCCCCCTGGTCAGGGGGCAGCACACACAGCTACCTTCAGACAGGCCAATGTGCAGCAGGTCCTGCTCTGTAGGATGGGGCCGTGTGGAACAGAGCAGCAGAACCACTGTTAGGTTGGGGTCCTCACAGATGTGCCCACTACCCAGAGTCCCAGGAGACACAAAGCCCCAGATTGCAAACACAGACAGCGTGTGCTTATCTAAGAGCTACGTGCACTTCAGAGAGGTGTCAGGGGACAATAGTGTATCTGCTGCTTCAGTGGAATAGAGGCTCAAGCATTACAGTAATCCCTGACAGGTAGAGGTTACATCGCAGTACATCTGCAACCCCCTCACCCACAGCACGTGGCACTCCAACAGGTGACAGACATCACTCATATCCAAGCCACTGGATCTCGTGTTTTGTTAAAACGAGGACGGTGATGTCAAAATTCAAAGACTATCATCAAAACACAAAGAAGGTGGACTCTCATTAAGAAGTTCCTAAAGAAAACAGTGCTTTATGAAGGAAGTAATGTTCTCCTTCTGTCATGAACTGGGAAATCTCCTGAGAACCAGGGAAGAACCCGAAAGGACACAGTGCTTCCTTCCTCACCTGGAATCAGGATGAGAACGGATATGGTGACACACTGCATGCCTACCTACAGCATCCACCCCACTACTCTATGACTTGAAGTCAGGAAACCTTGAAAGTACTTTCAGTTCAGCAAAGGTGATCCTTCCTTACTGCAGCCAGGGATGCTCTGTCCTTCCCCATTCCCATAGGCTCCCAGCCCCCAGTGACCTCACACACCACGGGCACTGACAGCTCACACCACAGAACGAGGGCATCAGCCACAGAAAACAAATACAGGCACAAACTGGGCCAACTCATGAGACCTCTACAGAGCAGAGCTATAAGCAGGATTTAAATCAAGATGTGGACTATCTTATTTTCAGGATTTTATATGATTTCACCTCCTTAACACGACAGGTTCCTAATGAGGAGGGGAAACCACGCCAGCACCGGCTACAAGCGGAGCAGGGGATGCAAATTCATAACACAGCTAACGGAAAAAGCCAGAATTCAGAACAATTTGAAGCATGAGAGAGCACTCAGCATTACAGTTCCCACTCCCGGATTAAGCTGCCCTGTTCCACCGCGTTAGAATTAATCTATGTGGCTACAAACTCCAGCATCAACTCGCAGCAGCGCAGTTACATAAGCACAGCCCTGGTAATGCCGCCTGCATCGCAGCTCGGCTGTCCCCCCCAGCACTGCCATCAGCAAAGCCGCTATTCACTTCCTCCTCCCAAAGACAGACCCCGCAGCAATCCAGACGTTCGGGTTTGGATTCGATAAGGCGTTTTCTTTCGAGCTGGTGTTCAGACTGAAAAGGCCCTTGGTCGCCACGCGAGAAGTCCTGAACAGCAGCTCAGGAAAGGCAGCGCTGCACAGAAGGAGGAGGAGAGAGCAGAGGTCCGAACGTGATTATAGCATAGGAACGATCATGCAGGGCGCTGGGAGGAGCGCTTTGGGCCGTGCAGGTGAAAGCCACGGACCTGCCGCGCATCCAAAGGTCACGAGCACAGCTGGCTGTGAACTCCGGGCTCGTGCAGTGCAGCAGCACACACAGCCCCCCCGGGCCAGGGGCAGCCCCTCCATGTGCTGTGCCTGCGGCCCGCAGCCCTTCGTGGCCATCTTGAGCCCCCTCGTCCACGGGAACGCACGGCTCCGAAGCCCCAACCGCTCCAGCTGGGTCAGCATCCTGCTGCGTTTATTGCTTTAAAGGGGTTTCTCAGCATCCACCCACCTCCCCCGGCGCACCCCTCTCGCATTCCGGCCCCATCCCGCAGATCCCCGCTGCTATTCGGATCCACCGCCCGCACCTCCACCTCCGCACCGGAGCCTTTAACCCTCAGCAGCTCCACGACGGAGCGAGTCCGCTCCGGAAAGCGAAACGCCGCAACCAACCCGAGCCCAGCGGCCGCGGCACAGCGAAGCAGCGCTGCTCCGAGGTGACGGCCGAGCACGCAGCTCCGCTCCGCGACCTCACGGCACCGAACCCCGCGGCGACCCCGGGATGCGGGGAGGGGACCGCCCCCCCCGACGCGGCCCCGCGCTCACCTGCTGGTACTCGGCGTCGTCCGGTCGGAAGTCCGCGGCGGTGAGCTCCCAGCGCAGGCTGAGATGCGGCAGGCGGTGCAGCAGGCTCACCCACCAGGGCGGCGAGTAGCTGACCCCCGCCATGCCCGCCTCGTTCACCCCGAACCGCCGGCCATGGAGCGCTCCGGGCTGCCGGCTCCGCGCCTCACCTGCGGCCCCGCATGGCCGGCTCCGTCCTTCCTCCCCTCCGTCCCGCCGCACCGCTCGCTCCCTCTTTGTTCGCCGGAGAAGCTCCGCCGCCCCCTCGCCCGGCACCGCCCGCACGTTCCCATTGGCGCCGCCGCGCTCCGCCCAACCGCCGGCGGAGGGGAGCGGTCCCCCTCCCCGCACGGGGCGGACCCACCTGCCGGGCCCGGCTGTGCGTGGCCGCTCCCTCCGCTGAGCGGGGAAGGGATGGGCTGAGAGCTCCGCGCGCTCCCGCAGCGGGCGTTGGTGCGGAGTGCTTCGGTGTTGGCTTCGTGAGCGCCCGAGCAGGGGTGCGTTGTCCAAAAATGAGGGGGGATGTTCGGTAGCGAGGTGTCCAGGGGCTCCTCGGGAGGTTTCCTAGCGCTGAGTGTTGTGCTGCTCCCATTCAGGCATAGCTTTGCTCGCAGCCCTCGACCCCAAAGCGGCACTGCTTCAGTAACTCCCGCTGGCTCGGGCTGGGAGGGTCACCAGCGGTGCCCCTGCAGGGCTGCTCCAACGTTGACTTTCCCTGTGAACATCCTCTGACCCAACTGTAAAGTCTGCTTGCTTCTTCTACCTATCTACTTTAGGTCTGACAGAGCATAAGGAGACCCTCCTGGTGGCTCCAGGAAACTCGGAAGGGAATAAATACTCTTGGTAACTTGAGGATAGCGTGGCAGAGCATCGAGCACAGCAGCAGCTGCAGATCCAGGCTCGTGACCCAGGCCAAAGCAGTGAAATAGCAGAGAGCAGTGCACCCCATTTGTCAGATAAAGATGCTACTGGCAGTGCTTTTCTCCTGACTGGAGGCAGGGTGGTGGATGTCAGGCATGACTCTTTTTTGAGTGCAGTTTTATTAGGCTCCACGAATGCAGACAATGCTTCGGGCTTGTACTGCTCTCATGGATGTGAACTGTGAGAGCAAAAGAGCTACTGAACACGTTAGGGTCAAATAAACACATTTCTATTGCTGCTCTGAAACATAACATCAACTTGAACAGTTTTTGACCAGGGCAGGATTGTCCAAATGGGTGTTATTAACAGCCACAATGAAATCTTATCGCTTGCAAGGAGCACTGCATCCCAGTACGAGATATCCAAGGGTACAAGATAGACCTCCAGCCTTCTGCAAGGAGAAGTTCTCACTTTCCTGCAGCAGGACAGTGGAACAATGACCCATTTTTCTGCTTTTCTTTTTCCCCTTTGCACAGCACCAGCCAGGAGGAGGGACTTATCTCAAAGCCTGGTGGTCTGTGCTACCTAACCTCCAGTAAAACAACCCCAAAACAAGGAGCTGAGACCTCGCTCAGAGCAGTGCATCTCTGCATCAGCCACCCATGCCACAGAGCTTATGCAATTGGGCGTCAAAGCACTGTGGGGTGGAATCTGTCCTGCAGATGTTCCTGTTGCCACAGGCCCCGGATGACAGCCCCCTGTCAGGCCACACGTCCAAGTGCCTTTGTCAGCTGTGTGATGGACGTGGAATAAAAGCAGACACAGCAGGCACTCAGCACGGAGATCTCATTTGACAGCACTGATGTAAATCAAACTGAATGAAACGTTTTGGGATGAAGCTCAGAGAAAGCTGGGTGCCATGAAAAGGGGGAGGCAGCAGCAGGGTGTCAGCAAGGCAGGATGAGGCCCTGGATGGGGATGGGGGTGAGCAGGGAAGGGAACTGCCTCGCAGTGCCCTGTGTGTGCCCCCACAGTCATCCGCTGCAGGACAGCTGGGTTAAATTAGAGCAGAAGGAGGATTTGGGATGAGAGAGAAACAGAAGCATCCACAGTTTTCATTTCTATCCCACAATTGTTTGTAACGATGAGGGGAAATCTGAAAATAAAACAACTTTGGCAAATGGGGAATAAAGGACGAATGACAGGGTCCAGCTCCGGCCACGCACTCTGTACTGGGGCACGTCAGCACGCAGGGCTTTTATCCAGGAATCTCTGGATAAAATAAACAGATGTGTTCACAATTAAAGTGACTGAAGATAGGACAGGCTAAAACCTCAGCAATAAGGCTCCCAGTGCTGCCCCCGCCCTCTGAGGTCATCAGGCTGAGAAAATATTCCTAGAAAATACCTCTCTTTCACTCTCCAAAAGCTTCTGGCTTCAGGCCCTCCTCCCCGTGCAACCAGAGCGCCTTTAGTAACAGCAATCCCATATGCCAGGCTCTTTTTATTCACTACGTGATGAAGCAATTCCCATTTTAATGCACCACGAAGCCAGGAGCCTTCTTCTGACAGTCAGAGCCGGTGTGTGCTAGGAAAGGCTTTAGCCAACAACATAGATGAAACAAAAAAAGCAGGTCTGGGCCTGCTGGGTTTTACTAAGTAGCCACAACCGGGGCCAATATAAAGTACTTTAAACGAATTTAAGAGATGGTATGAAAAGGTTTATTCCATCATTTCCAGCCCCAAGGCAGCGCTCTCCTTCTCTCACATTCTACCAGGGTGAGGTCTAGGGAAATGGGTGGAAGATATGGAAATCCTATTGCAAAAGCACCTGCCCGCTCCTTTCCTTTCCCCAGAGAGCTACACGCAGAACAGTCTATTATTTAGCTAATTGCAAAGAAACAATTACAAAGGAACTTGGCAAATTCTCTCTAATCACAGTGAGACCCGGTGCAGTTCAGTAAGTTCAGCAAATTAGCAAATAAGTGAATATAAAAAGGGAAGAATAACACAGCCCAAATTGCACTTTGTTCGTTTGTTTTGTCAGTCATCGTTTCTGTTTAATTATTTAAGATATTTCTACATAACATTCTGGTACATTTTGTATAATAATAAAGGTTTCCCAGCACAGAAGAGCTGTACTCGGGTATTGAATATCTGATGTGAGGAGGAAGAGAACTGCTGATGGTGTGCACGAATTCTGGCTCTGCCATCACTCGTGTAAGACACAACTGAGCACTACTGCTTTACAGTGACAGCACCAGGCTGATGTCTGGGCAGGATGTGATAAGCTGCATTGCAGACACTCGTGGTCATTCCCCACATTCACTTACTGCTGTTTTAGTTTTCTGTGTATGTAACCAGAGGCCATTTAAGCACAGCTTTTGTTTTGTTTGTTTGATAAGCAGTACTATTACCAAATCAGAGATTTTGCAGTGCTTCACTTCTCGATTTGTACTGCAGGAAACACCACCAGAGCAGAGCATCCTCCTGCAGAGCTGACACAGAGGGGAAGAGGAGTGAGGTGCAGGTGTGGGGCTGCCTGCCAGCAGGGAGGTAAGACAGCATGTCACTGCAGGCACCACGTCCCTCCTTGTTCCTTCCCCATCACTTTAAGCACCAGGATTTTATGGCACATCTGCTCGTACTACCAAGAATAGAAACCCTCATGGAGGTTTTGTAGCTCTCAAGTGTGCTGTGTCTTTGAGGCTCGCTGGCAAAGATCTCCCCAATGGGAAGGGAGCTGTTACAGCCTGAGCAACACCTGGACAGGGAAGCTTTGTTTGGATGGGGCTCCAGTGAGGGGAACAACAGGAACACCTTCCTAGAGATCAGAAAACGTGCACAAAGACGTGCCCTCAGGTTTTGAGTCAATAGGACAGGCAGAGTGGGAAGGGCAAGAGGAGCAGAGCATGCTTTAATCAGCAGAACACAGCACAGTATCACTAACATTTGCTGTTCAAGGCTACTGCTTCAAACACTATGAGGGCAGAGCAAATGCTAAAGGCCACGTAAGCAAGAACAAACATGCTTTACGCACATCTGGTTTTGTCTTTTTATTTTTCCCCCCTTCTGGCAGATCACTTATCCAGATCTCATCCATCAGCACAACTGTTGCAACTAACAAGCAAGCAGCAAAACAGCTGAACAGGCATCCACGAGCCTCACTGCACCCTGCTCAAAGGCACCCATCTGAGGGAACAGCACAGCTTTTAGCTCTACAGCTACTTGACAGGATTCCTCCAGAAACCAAAACTGAAAGCAAAAGCCCAACGCTGCTGTCAGTCACTTTAGGCTTTCATTCACCCTGCTGACAGCAGGATCTGGAATTTATACTACGAAGAAACCCACACCCCACGTGTTGAAGAGTTAAATTCTGTGTAGTTAACAGAATGAACGGTTCCAAAATAGTATTGTAGGCAGGATGGTGTTTTACAGATTGTATAACTAGAAAGATCATTGCAGTGGAAAGAGATAGTCAAAAATAAATTAAATGCTTACCCGTGTCCTGTGCTCACAGCAAAAAACCCCAAAGGGAGCAACCTCCAGAAAGAGATCCTTCCCCAGGGGCACTCAGCCCTTAAATGGGGTCTAGGTGGATTCGGACTCCACCCCTTCTGGCCACACAGGTGCATTGCCTTTGCCTGTGCTCCCACAGCTGACTCAGTGCTCGCCTCAGGTGATCTATCAGTGGTTCAGGCCGTGATTCAGCAGTTCCCATACAACTTCCTACTGACCTCGTTGCTTGTCTTGCAGAACAAAGACCAGGGACTGAGAACTGGCTCAGCAAAACAGCCCAAAGTAAAAGGTCAGCGCAGGTGCGAAGGGAAAACAGCAGGAGTAGGCTGGAGAGGTCACAGAGGCAATGCAAATCCAACAAAAGCAAGGAAGCACAAACAGTTAGTGTACAAACTTGAGCTTTATTTGAAAGTTCAACAATCAGGAGGAAATACACTGCAAGTGTTGCAGCTTTTAAAATGATCTCAAAATTACTTACACACAAGCATTGTACAGTTGTAATTATTAAAACGATCGTACAAATGAATGGCTTTCTGATATGCCAAGAGGAATAGCTTTCCATTTCACCTCTATAAAAAGCTGCCTGTCTAGGGACTATTTGCATAGCTACGTAGGAAATATTACATCTTTCAGGTTTTGATGCCTCAGTAAAATATTTGTAGGCATAGGCACTTAAGGACAGAAAGAGATCAAATCATGTGAAAGATCTCCACGTTCACACGTGACCACTACCTTTAAGTAGGCAACATTATGCCACACAGAACTTGCATATCAGCAGAATGGAAAGTGTGCTATTAGGGAGGTTATGGTGGAGTTCAATTTTAATTCAGGACCTCGATGCCCCTGCAAGGCTCCCAGTGCTCTCTGCAGAGGACATGCTTTTCAGACATTAAATGTCTGCACAGAGCCTATCGTGAGAGGTTTGGGGCACATGGATTGTTATGTCCTTTGCTCCCTGTTGAGGAAAAATGCCATTTCCTCTGAAATGAACTTTTTCTTCCGTTACTGCTCCATACTTCCCAGGGAATTCACAGTGTGGAGATTTCTTTCTAGCGTATATCAAACATTCATGTGCCATGAGCATGTTGTTATCTTTCAGTTATGAGTTCGAAGCCCACTCAAAGGAAGCATCAGCTTTGTTATGGCTATCAGACAGCAGACTTGAATTTATGAAGCTCCAGACACATTTTCATTCACCCCAGAAGGCATTTGCTCCTTTTCACAACACTCCTGTTTGTGACTGTGGGTCACATGAAGTGACTGCCTCCCCTTTATCCTGGAACTCAGCTACCAACAGCACTACTGCTGGTCATATGCTCAGTTAAAACAGAAGTCCTTCTACTCCGTACCTATTTCCTGAGACTTTCATACTGGTTCTTTATTATGGCACAGTAAATTAAATGTCAGCTTCATTACATTTGCTGTCCAAGGATTTCCCTGTAGGGTAACAGTCAGGTGGGTACTTTATATCAGACTTGGTCCTCACACACACTCCATATTCTCTCCTTAATGTGTCGATCCTAAGCTCCAGTTACTGTCTCTCTGGAGGTATCCATGACAGTTACAGTTACAGACTTGAAATATTATACATAAGAAACTCAATACAGTTCTGCTTCTGTTTAGCAAAATGACAAAAGTACTTTTTTTTTTTTTTAATAACATGACTTCCAGCAATAGTGGGAAATAGGTCTAGGCTTCTGCCAAGAGGATTTTATCCCCTTTATTCTTTTATTTTATATGACTTTTTTCATCCTTTCTGCAGATAGCAGGCATGTGACCAAAGCACCAGCAGGAAAAATTTATCCAACTTGAGTGTAAATGACATTCTTCAGTCTGCTTTGGGTATGGAGAGCTCTCAAAACTGCCTTTGGAAAAAGCAAAGGCAGCATTTCTACTGCTGGGATTAAATGAAATCAGCTGCATTGTGCCGCAGCCATCCAGTTTCCTCTTTGGCTGCAAGTACTGGCATGAACTATGATAAGCTCAGATAGTGCCTCATTGAAATCAGAGAACTGAGACAGCTCCGAGTTATTAGTATTCTGCAAAACAGCAGCAACTGATTTTTAATTTAAAAAAGAAGAGGGAAAAGGTGATAAAAATCTTCTATTTAAGAGTGTGCTCTCTGTTTACAGGAGACTTTATTACTCCTTGATGACAAAGAAACTATTAGGATCTCCACAAAAACTTCACTGTGTGTTTGTAAAATAAATTCTCCTTCCAGTAAATACCACATAATTTACCTGGTTCACCTTTCACAAAACAAAACAAAATGCATTTTAATGCCTTCAATGGATGTCGAAATAATAGCCTGGGATATAAGGTCCTCCTTTCAGTCAAGAAGAGGTAGTTTGTGTAAAAGACCTGGAAAGTCTCCTCTGACCACGTGCTCCACAGCCCATGAAAGGACCAATGACACAGTGAAGTCTGGTACAGATACTGTCTATCAGTGTTATTATTTCTGGGTGTCTTGACACCTAAAATCCAACTGCTTATAGTGCCTCTGTTCAGGCTTTGTGGGATATTTTACCCATCCCAATGCACACACCTCAGAACAGAGTGCACAGTGCCATGCTTTCCAGCATAAGCCTTGTAGCTAATGACTGAAGATGGCTGCATACTGTGACCCTTCTCCCTGCCTGGGATTGGGCTCAGGGTGCATTTGCAGTATATACTGCTACCGTGCACACACACACAAAGGTAGTGCTGAGAGGAGAGATCAACAGCAAAGAAACATTACACTTAAAACCCCTTGGTGCTCAGTGCATGGGCAACCCAGCTAGGTGAAAGTTTCAGGCAATGCAGTGATGTAAGCTGAAATAGCACATACAGCATCATATCTTCTACGTCAAATGTCTGCAGTATCATCTCCAACGTGTGCATAATCACTTGCATTTGTGTTATGTCAGCAGAAAAATGGTCACGAGGACATCCTTCACAGAACACTCCTGCTATTACACCCCTTCTCTGACAAACGTAACTAGAAGCACTGACATGATCAGACATCTCACACACACAGCAGTACAGCACATACAGCAAACACACTGGGAAAAAAGGAACAAATAAATAAACTGTGCAGATGCAGTAGGCCTAGAGTAGTACTACGACAGAAGCAATTTCCTAGAAGGATTTTATACATCTGCAAATACAAGCTGTTCCCCTTCACATACACAGGCTGAAAACTGGGGATAAGTCATTTTTCACTTTCTGATTAAACAAAGTATTTAAGTCAACTTGAAAGACTTTGTCTGACGTGAAATGCTCTCATTTAAGTTTGTTAATGCCATGTTCTATCTCACAAATTCAAGTGTTTTGGTGTAGTATTTTTAAAATCCAAACACTCTCTGTGTACCACAAGGGTAAGGGTCACAGTCTGTCAGCAGCTTCTAGCCATGTATCTGCAGAGATGACATATCAAACAACTCTTCATCCACAGCTGAAAAAGAAAACGACAAAAAAAAGACAACTGCAGGTTAATACTCCCCCTTTGCTCATCTTTGATATGCTTTACCTTGGTGGGAAAACCTTTGTGAATCAAATAATTCAAGATCAGAGCCCATTACAGAAGTTGGTGGAGGATTTTTTCATCCGCAGCGATGGAGAGACAATCACAACTTCATCTGAATCGTCCGAGTGAGCTTCATCCACAGACACAGACAGAGTGGGCTGAGACTGCTTCTCACAAGACCTGGCCGAAATAACTGCAAAAGGTAACAAGGGCATCAGTAAAAAACACTGACAATAACAAGCTCCTGTGGGAAGAGTAATACCCTCTGAGCCATCAAGTTTCCAGAATTACCTGCAGTTATGAGTAACTCTCATCTATCTTTTCCTGCATGTAACTATTCCTGTTCTTCCTTAATGAAAGAACATGCATGCCAAGCATTAAGTTGACACACTGACCACGCATGATTTGTCTTATTGACTTTAAATCTCTGCAAGTGGTTACACACCACAAAGTAAAGCAATGTGATACTGAAACCATCCCAGGCCATAAAAATAAGTATTTATTAGATGGTCAGAAAAGGAAAAATAGATCCGAGCAAGCTTAAGCTAAGCAGAAAGGTCGTAATGAGAACTGCAGCCAGACACAGATAGAAGGGAAATGGGTGAGAAAGATGCTGGAAGCTGTCACTGGCAATGATTTTCATTCATGTATCTATAAACCACCACATATATTCACTTGTTGCTATACCTTACTTAATAACATTAAGTTCTAATGGTTCTATGCATCTCAGCAGTTGCAACTATAGAAATGTTTATGGCATAAACAGATGGAACCCTAATGATCCCAGTAAAAATTGGAAAGAGAAAACTGATACATGAGACCCTTTACATTCGACAAGCAGAACCAGAAGATTCTAACCCCTGTGCAGGAAATTCATTAACTTAATGATGACAGCTATTAAGATCTTCTAGCTTAATATTCTGTCCACAGCCCCACTTATTTTTCAGCTTCAAGTACCAGTTCTCTGAAGAAGACTATCTCCTAGTGAAAAATAAAACAAATCAAGATGACCTGCAGTAGAAAAAGGAAACACTCAAGTAAGAGGCTTGAGTTTGACACTGGGATAGAAGACAGAGGGCATGCAGGGAACCTTCCTTAGGGAAAAGAACTGATGTGCCATGGGTCTCATGGAGAAATGAGAGGTTCCTGACAAAGAAAACTGCTGGTATGGAAGAGACATATGCAGCAACTGGAATGAGGAATACAGAAAGGGGATTGCAACAAGCCCAAAAATAGAAAAAGGGTGACAGACAGAGAGCCTGTGAATGAGAACAAGGAATGCAGGAGGCCATTACATTGACCTCAACCTACGGAAGCAAAGAAACATATGATTTTCTAGCTAAGTGAAATTCCCCTCTGTATCAGTCAACTAAGAATACAAGAATTTTTCAGAAAGATTTATGAGTGCTGGTGATATGGATAAGCAAAGAGAACTTTTGGAAGCAAGTCCAGTAAGTAGAAGATGCAACTCCACCAACAAAGGGATATTATACATGAAATAGCTGAATATCAACCACATCATTCATGACTATATCCTGTTCTTGAAGTCTGAGATTTTATTGCCCTCATCTTCAACTGAATACACTTCAAGAGGACAACAGCATCCTTGTGCTTGTGAATGGGTGAGCACACTCGTTAAACAACTGCATGTAAATTCATTATGATTTCAAAAATGCTTCAGATAAGTTAACAGTGGTACCCAGAGTGGCTGGTGTTATGTGGAGAGCAGTGCTTACTCAAGGCTGCTACGCATATTCAGAATGTTCTCTTCCTTGCTATCACTCCCTTGACAGAAAGAAAGAAAAAACTAAATTTTAGACTGAATTGTTATCATCTGTTCCACTTCATGGGAAGCAAAGAAATGGCTGCAAATCTTCAAGTAGTATCCACATCTGTAAGCAAAGCAGAGCAGTGCTGAATGCTGCAGCACTGTGGTAGATTTCTCTAAGAAAACATACACACCTAACACGATGAGAACAATGTAGTTTATTCTAGCCCATCTATAAGTCTCTTTAAAACATACTTTCATCTTTCCCATTCCTTTCACAAAAGGCTTGTGAAATTAAATGACTTACTGCAATGTGTATTTTCAGAGAAAGTTTAAGATCTTTGAAAGATTGAAAGGTCACAAAATGCGAGTTTGACCTTGGAATGAATGAAGCAAGAGCTTGTTCAACAGCTGCATGATTTAAAGCCAAAGGAATTTGATTGCTTTAAATCACTCAGCTGTTAAACAAGCTCCTTGTCTCCTCTGCTTTACAAAATACAGAATGACCAGTGAAGTGCATTACTCCAAAAGCCAATTTCACTAGCAGATTTTTACATCAGTCATGAGCAAAGGAGGACAGATATCAGACTTCTAGTAAACATGAACTTGCTAAAGCAGCACAGCCCAGGCAATAGAAGAGGCTGCAGGGTTTCTTTTCTGGATACTGTCACTAGACATAACTATAAAATCACTCAAAACTAAAATATCTTCAGAATCAAGTATTACTGACTCTTTCAAAAGTAGTAGAACGTGCTTCTGAATATGGCATACAATAAAGTTTCTCACGTAGGCTCTCCTTCACTGAAGGGTAATGTATCTATTCACAGCCCTAGCAAATCTGGCTTATTCTCCATCTCATATCTTAGAGAAACAGTCTGAGCTGCTTAAACCACACTGTTTCTCAGAAAGTCTGCAGGGAGTGTCAGCTTTTCACCAACAAAAATAAGTCAGTGTTTCTCAGGTCACCCTCAAAGCTGTGCTTTTTCCCTCCAACTGGTCCATAAAATCTCCTGTTCAAGATAGAACTAGCTTTTTCTGTTTGTTGTTAACTCCTTTGAAGCTGTATGTCTAAGGCTCATTTTTCTGCATCGTTTTGCCTTTCTTGCTCAGTACTTCTAACATCCTCTTAGAAGCACCTTTGGCTTTAGCTCTGTGTTCTCAGAAGCAGCAGGTGGAATTCAAGAAGGAAACTGAATTGTAGATCAACCGTGAAAAAAAGAAAAGACATTTTCCCAGTTTGCACCACTGTGGTACCAGCTGGAAAGGTTATCCACAACTTCAGTTTTTTCCTTACTGTAGCAACTGAAGACTGCTGAGGAAACATGACTAAATAAGACGTGGCTGACTTGCCTATGGCTTCAGGCCCAGAACATAATGGAAAATACCATACAACAGCTACAGTGGTGGGGAGGAATGAAAAGGAAGTAGTGATGTAATACAGAGGAATATCATGCACCTTAAATAATTACCATTCACCCCAGAGAGACCTTCCAATCTGAAGTGGCAGCAAGCAGGTGAAGTGCCATGGAGAAACTGGTAGTGGTATTGTCAGAACTTACACTCTTTGAGGGACTGCACTTGCTCATATAAGCAACATGTCGGCAGTTAGAGGAATACATGCACACAGAGTGCAAGGATGCATATGAACATGCATACACACGTACAGAAGCTCTCTGTAAAATTATGTGTAAATTTGCTCAAACTTCACATACTTCTGAGCACAGGGGGAAAACACATTACCAGGAAGAGATGACATGCTGGCTGAAGCTCTCTGGAGTGCTGCTGAGACTGGTTTCTTCTCTGTAGTACAGACAGCAGAATCTATTTTCTCTCTTGTTGCACTAGACACAGAGGGCCTTCGAAAAGACAGAATGCATGGCATGAGGTACAGAACAGGAATGGCAATCTGTTGTCAGAATGCATACAGGAGATTCTTCTTATTACTAGCATCAAGTTTATCACTTATGGTGAGCAGTCATTCAACTGAGGTGACAATTAAGTAACTCTCATAACCATGGCAGTCAGCACTAACAGCTTCTGGTGCAGTAAACCCTGGAGAGAAAAGAAGCATTTTTCAAGCCAGAGCCACCATAAACCTAAGTAGTAAGCAAATCACCGAGTTCTTCCTCAGCAGAGTAGAATTCATGCAAGATTACATTCTCTCTCTTTCCTGTCCTTCTTCCACATAACATATAATGTTAGCATGACAGGGCTTCACTCAATTTTAAGCTAGTGTAGCAGCAACGAGTTTGATAGCAACTGTATATATTTTTCCAAAGAGAAATTACTGTCTCCTTCTTCATCTCTATGGAAGAGAACATGCAGCAGGATGTAAGAAGACAGCAACAAGAAACCTCTTTAGCTGCATACTCGTGAGAAAGCTATCTTGTGTGTGTGTGTTTGAACAATGCTCTCTTTCTCCTCCTCTGCCAAGGAACCCACACTAAAATCCTACACAAAAAATTACCCCTCCTCTGTAATAAAAACAATTTTGCTACTACACTGCAGAAAAATCTATTCATCACTTACCTCTCCTCAAGCAGTATTGTACGTGCTACGTGAGCCCTGAAAACGGACTGGATGAATGTCACAATCTCCTCTTTCTCCTTGCAGAGAGAAGATGAAGTCAAGGAGTTTGACACATGAGGCACACAGGAGTTCTGCAGAGAAATCAGATCAAAGAGAACTGACCTTTTACAAATTGCACAGAAACATGACAGAAGCTGTGTCAATTTTATTTCCGATTGTGAAAACAGCAGTAGAGTGAACACTTCCATCTTCTGGTCTGCAGTCTTAAAGGTTCTATAAGACTAAATCAGCAAGAATGCAAACCTGATCACCCTGTAAGATTTGAAGTATCCATATTCAATTAATGAAATATTAGATATTTGCAAGGTAAGGTTTATAGAGTTCTAAAGTTCATTTATTTCCCAGGCAGGAAAACTAGATCTAAAGTTGAAAGAGGTAAGGCAACCTTCATGATGGACATGTCTTCTGTTGCACTGAGCAGAACTCTTCAGTCCTAATGCAACTGGACTATTTGCTTAAAACTGACTGTCAGGTGCAACCAGGTGGACCACCTGAATGGAGAATTACAAATTAATTTTAGCCAAAGATGGTCCAAAGGATGTTCACGTAAGTTGGAAAATGATATGCAGGAGAAAAAAAAGCTTTATTAGTAAGGCTTTTTTTTTTTTTTACACATTCAAAATTGAGCTATCTGAAGAAAATCTGATGTAACTGAAGAAACTGCAAGTCTTTGGTTGAGCAGACCACATACAATATTCCTTTACTTTTCAAGGCAATCAAAGATGATTTGTAAGTTCTTGTTTCTGAAGTTCAGTGACAAAGGTTTGCCTATTACAGCGATTCAGTGAACCCTTAAGTATAATTAGAGCTTTCAGTAACACTCAAAATTAACGAGATAGAGATTGTTAATGGCTGACGGAAGAACCAGAAGGAAAAAGAAAGAGAGGACACAGTTACAGTCTATAATGCAAACGAATTACAGCTTTACTTCTAAGGAAAACAGGGAACTGAAGAAGTCAGAGTGGGATGTCAGGGAATGAACTTGATATCTTTCTGGAAATACAGCAGTGCTGCCACTGTGGAAGTACAGTACTCTACACAGTAAAGTGAAAATAATGGTATAGCTGGATAACCAATTGCCCTTGAAGTTACCTTTCTTCCAAGGCTATGCCTGTTGTAAGATTTGGCATCATCCAGCCCACTACTCAAAAGCAGCTTCTGTCGAGCTAGATGTCCTCTGAAAGCTGCCTGAAGCACAACAACTGCCTAGCATTGAGAAGAAAAAGAAATGGTAACTTGAAAGATGATGGCTATAAATTGAAACTGAGTCCCAAGCAAAGAGGCATATAAGCAAAACAGCTTTTCCCTTTGCAATGGACAGCGATGTCCTGACATTTTTGTATGCTGAAGGGATCTTGCATGCCTACTTCACAGATACTCTGCTACAATCCAGACAATAGCCAGCATGTGAGAGATAAAACAACCCATGGTTTGAACTCAATCTAAGAGATGTCATCACTGATCCTATCAAATGCAGTTACATTCCAGCTGCCAGTGCTAGCCTATATTTCACATATAGAGAAATATTAACCCGCTCTCCTAATAGATTCTGGCTAGCCAGCAGGTTCTGGTATGATCAGAAATCAAGTGAAGCCTGGCTAACCATTGCAGTGATTATGCTGAACATAGAAGCCTTTCCTCCCTGCTCAAATATTTTACTAGATTCTAATCTAGATCTAACACATGCTTGTATCACATCATTAGAATTTGTTCTGAAAGTAGGATTTTATTTTCTGTAAGAAACAAGTGGAAGATGCTATGCTGTGTGACTTGAAAAAAGTTTAATCAAATCCTCTATGCAAAGCACTTATTAAATTGTGACAAAATTGTCAAACAAACTCAATTTCTTCAAAACACACAGCAATGTTTCTCTTTGGGAAAGGCTTCAAAATCCTACTTGAAATTCATCTGAAGATTCATCACAGCAAAAATGAAGAACACACAGAAAATTTGAGATTGAATGGTGAACACTTTGACAAAATATATCAAATAAAATCAGGATGTCACAAGGTGGATCACGGGGCAGCCTGAAGAACGAAGATGGTCTTTGTGCAACAGCTCATCACAATAAAACCCCTTTGAAAATTAAAAGTATATATATATATATTGGGTTATGCTTTTATACAAGTTAGATGTGATTCACTGTTTTGTTGGGTATCATAAACATACTCACCTCACCCAGAGCAATTTCTTCCTTCTGAAATGAAAAATGCATTAAGTCATAAATTGTTACATCTCAAAGTGTAATGTAATAAATAATAATGTGATCTTTAGAAGAATTTAATCCCACCTTATATTTTATCATTTCATTATTTTCACTGCCTAACAAACTTTGCTGTTGTTTGAAAGCTTGCTGGGGAAAAAAAAAAGGAAAAGGAAAAAGAATAAGAATAAAAAAAGTCTCAGTTTTTGTTGTTGGTTTTATTTAATTTTATTTTACAACTAACTTCAATAGCTTAGATAATGCTCCAATGATATTTTAATAAATAGTTGAAATAATAAAAAATGCAATGATTTCAGGACTCAGTACTGCTTATTCCAGCTCCAGCTATTGTGTCATTCTTCTGTTGCCTCAAATGGAAAGTTAGGCAACTTTCCTCAGCACAAGTCTAAAGCACTGAGAAGTCAGTGCTCCACAACAATATCCAAGAAGAAGGAAAAAAAACCAAAACAATTCTCATGAAAGCTTCCCTTGGTGCTACAGGCATTAGTTCCTAGAAAAAGAACCATCTCTGATGTGGCACATTAGAGGGGCAGGACACTTCAGCAGTGCATTGGGCTTGTTAGCTTGGGCTCTGCTCCAGTGCTAACGCTGATTTCTAGGTGCAGCAGGCAGGAGCCATGTGAAGGCAACACTAAGGGAGCACTGCTACTGCTCCTTTAGTTTATCTGCTCTCCCAGATTCCCTTACGTAGAAAGTGTACTTCTCACAACAGAAACAAGGTTCTAGGAAACAAAGGCAAAAGTAGCATCAGGAAGGACTTGACAAAAGTGATGGAAGAGAAGATGATGGTAAGGAATCAGGCTGGAAGGCAATGCTGCAGGTCCCAGAGCCCCATGGCAGGTTATCTAGACTCTGAAACCACAGTAAGATTCAGAGGAGGATGACCTCACTGCTTCCCAATAGGAAACTCACCTTGTTTCGGTAAAGCCTCCACCATCTCTGGATACATTTGGCTGCTTGTTGCTTCTTGCAATCTTCTTCATTTTTAACTGTGCAGACTGGAGAACTCTGAGAAGGAGAATCTTTAAGTTATTACACTGACGCAAGTAGGAATTCTATGAGGGGATACAGGTTACAACTGACTCAGAAAAATCATCATCGAAGTTGTCAAATGTTCAGCCTGCCTCTAGGGTGGAAGGAGGTTAAAGAGGAACACCTTAGATCTGAATACTGCTCATGTTCAAACCTATAACCTATAGGACTGTTACTGTAAAACACACTCCTGTCCTCGTTTGAGCTGCTAGCTGAATATAGGAATAGAAAAGTTTTCATCTACACATACTTCTGTTTCTATGCATTGCTAAAACTGTAGGAACTCACAGAGTGGAAGCCAATGCTTTGCTGATAAGAAACAATTTTTGTATTATTGACAGACAGAGAACAAATGTCAGGGTATTTAACTTTATAATTCTTCTCCAAGGAGCACTAATATCAATGAACTTGGAAGCTCTCACATGTATCCTTCTGGCAGGGAAAAGGGACCCCAAAATCATGTTTAAACTTACTGATGTGCTGGTCATCATGTGACGTGTGCAAGACTGACAACTTGCATAAATAGGTACAACCCTACCCTTCTGTCTTAAAGAAATTAAATTGAGGAATAAGAAAAAGCATCAGCAAGAAAAAGATTTTGTTCCAGCTTTTTCTCCTGAGATGTGGTTGTATGTTGAGCCTCTGGCCATCTGATACCTATACCAATCATCTTCACTTGCCAAACTAAAGTTACAACTGCAATTTTAAAACAGTAATCTGATTTGTTGGTATAAAATTCCAAGTAAAGGAATGGGAGATTCTATAGAGTCTGAAAAAACTTCTTGATTCTTTGAAAAGGATTTATTTATAACCTTTGAAACACTGAGTTACAGGCTTACGTTTAGCAAACGGATCATGTTATATTAAAAGTGACAACCTACTATTAAAATGAAAAATTGGTAGGAACTTAGTGATAATTACAAATAATGGGAACATTTCAATAAATAGATGGTTACTGGCCAAGAATATACATAGTCTGCAGAGGAAAGAAGGGAACGTTCATTGGCTGTTTCTAAAAACACAAGTTATTTGGTATTCAAAACATCATCTAGCATCCATCACCCTGTAACAAAAAATCTAACTTAAATTTCTACAGAACTGCACTGTACATCAAAAATAGCATCCTCTTAAGCTTTACATACATTTTTATTTATATTTTTGTACTACCTGTATTTCAGGGTACTTCAATTGTAAAGTTCATATGATCAAAATCTCTGGTTATAACTGTCAGATGGTTTCAGTAAAGTGAGATGAACATGACCACCCCATATCTGAAAGCATTTCTGTCAGTGCCTGCTCATCCCCACAGACCAGCCACAACAACACTGGGCAAAGGGGTGACAGATGTCTGAGATAACAAGTTTACTCCTAGTTCATGAATAAAACAAACTGAGCACATAGGTCCATTTAAGACTGCCCAGGAGAAATGGCTGTACAAACTCAGTAATTAGACACCTCAACATCCAGAATGGAGATGCTGTCATTACTTTAACTCCAGAAACACCCCAGTTCAAGGGGGTTAAGTGCTTATTGTATTGTATTGGCATTTTCTTCCATTTTTACTTAAGTATTGTGTCCCATCTGCAGTGGAACTTAAAAAAAAGCAACAACACTGCTTTCGTAACGATTAGTGCTCTTCATCTGGTAAACTTCCCCATGAAATAGGTCCCAGCTTGCATCCAAACAGAAAAGCCAATGAATATTTTCTGACTGGATAGTACAAGTGCCCTAAATGATCATCTGGTCAGCACTGAAAAGGGTCGTTTTTCTCTCGCTTCCCCCCCTCCTTTCCTTCTGAGTGTGTCTTTTGTCAGAAGAGAGTCTAAAATAGCTCAGTGTTTCTTCTATCTGATCAATTTATCAGATGCAAGGAAAAATAACAACAAAACATTTTTCTGTACCTCATTAAGCTTCTCTAATGCATCTTCTGTTATTTGTCTCTCCTCTTCCTCCTGCGATTTCTCTACTTTCTGTGTAAGGTTCTTCACTTCCTCACTATGGTTGAAAAGGCAAAGATAGTGACAGTTAGACATTTTCTGCTGTTCCTGCTTTGAATATACTGAGCCTAATTCATAAAATTGGGTTACTTTGGCTTTTTAAATGTCAAAGTGCTTGGGGTATCATTAGACGTACAGTAAGAGAACACTGAACATCAATTCTCAAGCTGTGATAGCAAAGCCTGAGGTTAAAATTAAAAAGACAATGGCTCAAGGTTACGATGGTACAATTGATACCATTAATAACTCACCTAGACCTGAAATGATGACTGACAAATATGAAACTGTAACAAAGCCCCATCTTACAGTGCAATAAGGAAATTCCCCTCCATTTGCATAGGATTATTACCAATATATTGGCAATGGTCTAAAGGCAGAGGCTTCTAGATAAGGTAAAAATATGATTTTTTCTTATAAATTAAAAAAAAGTCTCAGTACAACATGGCAGCTGTCTTTCTCATTCATCTCATTCACTTTTCTTACAATCTAATTCTTCTTCCTACTGTATACCTCAGTTTTTCACTTCCTCTGAAAACTATGCATTTCTTCCCTCAGTAACTTCCTCTATCTGTCCATAAGAGTTCTGCTTAAATGAATTTCCAGCTTCCTGCAGTTCATATATCTACGAATTTTGTGCCATATCAAAAGAGAATTTTCTTTAATGGGTTTTTCTTGGTGTTATTTATTTATCTATTTTAAAGATCTACTAAGACAAGATAGGATACCTTAAGGTCTGCTCGTCCTTAGTGCTTTCTTCCTTGTTATTCTGGTACTTCTGTAGCTCCAGCTCTGCTTCAGCCTTAGCCTGAAGTAACTGCTTGATGTCTGATCTATACAGGTATAAGGAAATATAAGCCATAATTTCAACGTTCATATTTCAATAAAGTAAATATTTTTTATTTAAACTTCTAAACAAAATGGGTTTTCTTAAACTTGAAAATAAACATTTAATTTACCTTCTTAAATAAAATGCTTTGCTTCTCTTCACAAATTTTGCTTTATTAGCAATACACAGCTGCATGCACATCTCTGCTCATGATCAGAATAACCTGCCTGCTCTTATGCAGCAACATATGAAACTAGTCTAAGCAATTTAAATTGCAAATCAATTGCTAAGAGGAAAGAAAGAAGACAGCGCACAGCCTAGGAGAAGGAAGGTTTAAGTGGAGAAAGTGGTAGATCAGAACAAAACTTAGACTAAAAAAAAAAAAAAAAAAGATGAGTTTTTGCAAAAAAATACTTGGAAGAGATGCTTCATTAACTGGCATATAACCCTTCAAAAGCTTTCACCTGTGGTTGGCAAAAAGAAGTGTGAAAACTGTTTTAAGAAAAATTATGAAATTCTTTTTTCCTATTCTTTTGCTACTTTTTCTTCCTATATCATAATTTTACCACACTAATAGGATGAGAAGAATCTTCTGAAATAAAAGCAGAATGCACCCTCAAAATCTGTTCTTTCACTGACAATGTAAAGAACATATTACATCATTTTGTAAGGTATTAAATAATTCATACCTACAAAGATCCACATCTCAGACAACTACTGCACTTACTCTTTACTAAGTAGCAGACTTTGAAGAGCACTTCTATCACTCCTCAGTTTCTTCACTAGTCCTCGGAGACGACGGCACTCCTCGATGTGATCTACCTGTTGAGGAGCTGGATGATTTGGGTCTGCAGAAGGTGCAGATGACACACCAAGTAACTGTGACGACTCGCTGTCTGCTGACGACACTCTGCTGTTCTCCATGTCACCTACTTTCTGAGCAAGATAAATTTACACAAAAGAAAACACAAAAAAAAGGGAAATTAAATTCAGCATAAAAACACTTCACTAAGCCATGAGAAAAGATGAAGTGAAAACTGTTTCTAAAATATGCATCTACGTGTTATAACTCTGAGAAAAGAAAAGAAGAAAAAGGGAGGAAGGGGACGTGGAACAGGCACTAGTTTGCACGAGTGAGACAGAATATACCCTGCCAGGAGCAGAAGCCAGTAGTTCTGTATTTTCTCCACAGAGACAGTTAAGATGGCCATGTGAATATCAACACTCACCTTTTCTAGATCCAAAATTCGCCTCATAAGTCTCTGCCTGCTCCATTCACTATAATCTAAATGCAATAACAAGACTTTAAGCAGTTTCTGCATCAATGAATTAATATTTTTCTGTCCTTATGAAAGGAGCACTTTAAGATCACTGAGCCTCATCTTTAAAGAGGCAGCAATAAAAAGATGAAAATGATATGAATGCACGTGACTCCCTACATCAGTTAGCTCAGAAATCAATATAAGCCATTGGTATTTATCCATTTTTCAACAACAAAAAAATGCCAGCAAATTTTAATCTTTAAGTGATTGCAGTCCAGAATTTCTGAGGCATAATAATGAAGAAAACCCAGGTCATTCTGGAGCAGCATCCCTTCTATTTAGGGAGAGACTCCCCTAACAAACATCTTCTTATAACCTTTGCCCACCCCAAATCCACATTTTAACTCTACCTTCCTTATTTCTGCCACTTGGGTTCCTGCCCTCCCTCTCAAACATCATTCAAATGTATCTAAATCCCTTGTCCCACATTCACCAACTTTTCAGTGCCTACTTTTTTTTTTACTGGATGCAGGAGAACTGCTCAGTACATGATCCAGATCTGCCTTCAGACACCGATTCTCATTCTGCAACTCCTTGACATTCCGGGACAGCCTCAGGACAGCAGCATTCAGTGCCTTTAGTCGTTTTTGGGTATCTCTGCCCTCTGCACTTGAAAAAGGATCAACAACAGGAAATTAACTTAAAAGCAGAGAACAAAAAAGCAGCATCTGAAGAAATAAAACAGTCTCACAATCTAGCTGGTTAAGTTAATTGTCTCTGCTTCCTCCCCAGTGACATTTCTCAGCATTTTTTATTAGAGAAGTTGAATGTTTTTCCTAACAGAAAAAAAAAAAAAAAAAAGATCATCTTGCTCATTGCTTTACCAATTATTTTTATTTTCATCAGCATAAGAAGTTAAGCTTTGAAAGTTCACTGGTTACTTTTTCCTCCCTATACACTCATTTCCTTAGAGCATAAACAGGAGTACTTGTTTGAGTTTTACTTGCTTTTCTACTTATTTTCAATTAATGCTATGAGAAAGTGCTTGAAAACTAACTTCTGAAATCAAAGGATGGACCTAGTTTTGGACAAATGCCACTGTAAAGGAATCTTACGTCACTTATTCACTGAAATAATTGCAAGGTAAAGAGGAAGATGGTCTATAATAATGCTATCAGAGTGAAAAATTGAATCTAATTTACATTTTAGCAATTGAAAGAAATTGAAATCAGGAAAAATAAACAAAGCTGTCCAGATATCATGGAAGACTACATAAGTAGCTTTATAAAAAGCTGCCCCAGGCAGGAGGGAAAGAAAACAAAAACATCAAATCAACAAAATTGTGAGGTGACAAAAATCATTATGATTACTGAATGTCACCATTTTAGGCTCATCAAAACTAAAATGAAACACCTGCTGACCATTCTGAGGATCTGAAAGCTTGTCTAATTTTGTGGTTACAAGTGGAAGGCACAGTTTCACATAGAAGTACTCATAATTAATACTGAAAAAAGAGGAGTTAAATGTCATTCACTTCAGCCAGAAATGATGTAGGCAAGCCTCATGAAAGAAACACTCCTGTGTGCCAGAGTCTTGACCTTCAACTTCACCTATTATTTCAGTGCTCAGCCTCTCAAGTAGAGACTGACAGTCAAATAATCAAGAGAGACGGCCCTGACCACTGCTGTTTGAAGATATGAATAAATGAGGACAAGGAAGAGACCCAACGACTCGTTTTCACCTGTGACTAAATTAATTGTGATGGTTACAGCCTTGAGAGGCTAGTCACTGCGTGTCTGAGCCAAGAGATGAACACTCTTTAAAAACACTGACAAGTCAAATTCCAGTTTTCAATCCATGGGAGTCAATAGAAATTAGGGAAACACAACTAGTGCACATTATGACCCATAAAGAGCTCGTGTTTCCATCAGTCCAAAGATTGATGACACCCAAAAGTTAAGATAGCTGCCCGAGCTTAGAACAGCACTAAGAGTGCAAGCAAGTTTTGACATGGTTCACTAGCATGTCTTCTTATCCCATGAGACTATTACCCTGTTCTCAGCTTGACCAACACTCTCTTGCATGCATGCCCTAGCTTAGTCTTTTGACTTTGTGGTTTGACTTTTATTTCCTCTAGAGCTCATTTCTCACAGCATGTTTCCCTTTACTACCATCTATATACCTCTAGCACCAGTACGAGCTTCTTTCACAGTACCTTACCAGTGCCACTCACGGATATCTTACAAAAGAAACCCTGAGCTTTGGATCTGTATCTCTGTGCCATTGGAAAATCAAGTTTACTCCAAAATAACTTCTTTGCACCACATTCCCTAGAGCAAGGTGCAGAACTGCCTCAACTGTAAAATGCTAAGCATCTTTTGAGTGCATTTCAACTGTCAGTAGCAAAAGAACAACTGTGGTCATGAGGGAAGGTGGATTTTATTTAACTGAGATAAACTTTCAGAGCTTTTATGGGCTTTTTAAATATATCTAACATTTTTTTTCACATCCGTTAAATGATCTATTTACAAGAAAGAAAAAAGTGACTAAAGAAAAATGACAAATCTAGTTGCTTTCCATCAAAAGTATACAGGTGATATACCAGATACACATACACAAATATTTGCCTCAAAAGAATTAACATACTTTTTCTTCATAGTCTCAGATTTTGCCAGGAGGATTTGGAGACGATGAACCTGTGAGTAAGAAACACAGATTCTATTAACAAACTAGCTGAGATAAGCTGACATAGTTAATACAACACATTTGCTCATTACAAGAAAATCAGAGGGAGACCCTTTGGGTAATCATAAATTCAATGATGCCATTACTGAAAAAATCAGGCTATCATGTCAGCTTTCACCTGCACATCACAGTTACGGATGTACATTAGTTTCACTACTCCCCATTCTTGGTTAACACACTCAACTTATTGAAGAAAAAGGTTTTTTTGCTACATACAGTTGGAGCTATAAGAATACCAATGAAAATTCTACTCTAATTACACATGTACCTAAGCTGAACGAAATCTAAAACCTTTGATTTATATTTCAGCTCAACAACTCCACAAACTTCCTTTCCAGCACACAAGCTGAGAGCCTTGTCAGCTGTACCTCTTCACAGTAGGTCTCCATAGCTATCCTAATTTCTTCCAAATTAGTGGTCTTCATGTCTGACTGGAATTTGCTGAAAACACAAGAATACAAAAGTTAATCCAGCAATTCTGGCAAGGACACTGCAATGTTTGTTGATTTACAGTTTCTGGGTGGGTGGTTAATAATTTATAAGACATTCTCGAAGTTGATTAATCTATGTTAAAAAAAAAAAAAACTAAACAGAAGAATATGGGTGAAAAAATAACATGGATTTCCAATTCCCTCTACTATCTTATCCAACACAAGTCCCTACCCCTCCAAAGTCATACTTGATAGTGTTGTCTTTCTCCTTGCACTGTTGTTCTAGTTTGCAAATCTTCTGTTTTAATCCATTAACCACCTACAGGAAGAACAAAGAGCTAGAATATTCCATCTCTTCACGTAAGTTCAACTTCTCCATAATCTTGCTCTCTCTGTAAACTGTACTTAATCAGGCATACTTCTACATACTTGAATAAATCATACACGTTTGCCATCCTGCGACCTTAACTTATATCTATGGCACCATAAACAATAATTTTCACACCCAATCTTTAAACAAACAAACAAGCAAACCAAAAAAACAAATGCACACATTACCCTGTTACCCTATTAAATTAAAGGAAGCAAAAGGGAAAGCACTGATGCAGATTCAAAGACTTTGCATTAATCTGGTTAATTCCAGATTCTTATTGTCAGTTACCTGACTACAAAAATAATTGTTACACAATTTCCTAATTACTTATTCTTTATTATTTTTTTAACTCAGTAGTGGTTCAACTCGGTAAAAGGAAAAAAGGATAAATGAAAGCAAATGGTAGTGAAGAAAATATTACCCATCCATTATCAGCTTTCTTTGCTGACAAAGCTCGTGCCAACTCAGAGGAAAACAAGAGAAGACAAACAAAGCAAGTGACAAACTTTGCTGCTACTTCTGTTAGCTCTTTCCACGGGACTTTCTAACATACTGATCTCCACAGTCATTTCACAGTCCAACAGCTTAAATTCTAAAGTCCTTATGCTCACCATTTTGTATTAGCACACCACCACCAAGGTATAGATGAGCATACATAAACCAACAGCCACAAGGAATTGTATTTGGTTTATGTACAAGGGGGCTACGGAGGTAAAGAAGAGCCCCAAACACTGTGAGAAGTTTCTGGGAGATGCCCAGTGTTAAACAAGAGCCAGTTCCAAACGGGACCCACTGCTAGACAAGGTGAAATAAGAAAATGAGGGGCACACTGATCAGCACCGTTTTGTCAATTTTTGTCAATTTTTATCACTTGTTCTAAAGAAGCAGTCACCCTGGAAGGATCCAGCAGTTGTTCAATCTGTTTATCCTTTCTGTTATTCTCTTCTTCTAGTCGACGGAGCTTAGTTTTCATTAGATTTCCTTCATTTTTCTGAGCTTGTATTGTCTAAAAGAGGAGAGGAAAAATCGTAAGCTCACTTCAGAAACACTGAGTTTTCACATGAATTGTTACTGGCATCAGAACATTTACAATTACAGTGGCCAAGGCAGAGCAGATAATAAATTAAAAAAAAGCAACAACAAAGACCATCACAGTATACCAGGGCTGACAGGTAAGGGAGATGACAGGACAAAAATAAAGTTACTTCTAAAGATAAATAAAAGTTTTCACAGAAAAGCCACCTTACACAAATGATCTACAACAGCCAAGACTTTTTTAATACGTATCCCTAGCATTCAACTTGTCCTTATCTTTCATACACTGCACAAAGCTCACCTGACCAACACTCGTAAAAACATCTGAATTGGTAGAGACCTTTAAAGGTGATCTAGTCTAACTCCTCTGCAATGAAAAGGGACATCTAGTCTCATCACATTCTTAAAATATGATAAGCAACAGCTGGGAGTGGAAAAGAAAAACAAGAAAAAAAGAAAAAAGTGGTTGAGTTGAGGAGCAAAGAAGCCAATGCAATGAACCTCCTCTGTGATCGGCTAGGGCTGTGGCTGGGGTTCAGGACTGCATATACTTCAAGGCTTCTACATCCAGAACACAGAAGTATTTATCATACCATAAGAACAATGAAATTGCCTTAAATAGATAAAGTTTAGTTTAGACCTTGCATTACAAAAATGTTGGGTGGATATCTCAGTTGTACCACAGAATTCTGTCCAGACACGAGCAGATAGACAGAGAAACCCTATGGTTTTTACTACATAAGCATCAGAGAGACAGAGTACCTTCTTCAGTTCTATAATTTCATCGTACATATCTTCTTTTTCCTTGTAGTCAGGAGTTCCAGGAATGTAGCCTACAGAAAAAGGTGCAAAAAATAAGCAGATCTGAAAGAAATATTTTTTCCTAAATGAAAATCTTAGTGGGAAAAATTTAGAACACAATCAAATTGGAAACTAGGCCATTTAAAACAAAACAAAACAGAAACTAAATCAGCAAAGAAATTAATTTTATAAATGGAAATGAAATAGAGACATTACCATATGAACCTTCTGCTATGCCTTTTGGCAAGTTTTTCCCAAGTATTTATTTTCTCTACTGTGCTAAATTAAAACACACATCTGAAGAAAAGCACACACTTCACAGGAAACCAAACTCTTTGCCCAACAATTATTTTCTGAACTCATCTAAAGATGTCCAAAATATGTTTTTTGTTGATGCTCACCAGGTGAAAGTTCATTGCCTTTTAGAGTTGCCACAAGCTGTGTGTTAGTAGTCACAGTACAGGTGGCATTTGAAATGGAATTTAATACTGGGATTTTTAACTTCACTGTTCTCGTTTAAGATAAAGAACAGGATAAAAGTTTCCAATTTTGCTTTTCTTCTAACGCCCAATTGATTTTAATATCACAACCACATGATAGAACACTTTCTAGAGAAGTAAAAGGAGCCAATTACATAGAATTTCAGGCAAGCAGATGGTTTCTATCAATGGTTCCTAAACTATGCTTTGCAAAGTCACAATAAATTGTCTACAGCTGGCCCATTGAACCATATTATATTTGCAACATTTCCAGCTGAAAATGCATGGCAATTTGCAAGAAGATCAGAAAGCTAATAGTGATTCATTGCTCCAAAAATCTGGGAGCTGCCTCAACCAAGTTGTAAATCTCAAAAGTATTCCAATGACCATATTCTGACGTGTATTTTAACATAGGTTAAATCAAAATGGGTCTTGTTTTATTTTGTAAGATCGTAACTCTAGTAATGTATGATTTTACACGGAAGAAAAGCAGACCACTAACAGTTACAGAGTTTACCATTACTAGAAGAACGGGAATGCTTGGGCTTCTTCATTCCTAGAGCTTCCTTCAAATACTCTGGAGTGCTGCTAGAAATGCCAGCTCGCATACGTCCCATGTCAACATCTGATTTCAGGGAATGGCTCATTCCTGCCAACAAAAAATGGAACAAAATGCAAAAATCAGGGATAATTGAGAATCACGTTTGAGGATTTATTCTGAGCGAATACAACACTGAAAGCCACAGATGTTGTGAATTATTCCTACTATAAATTCCAATGCTCAAAATCAGATGACTCAAACTCAGTTCCAAAAACCCAAACAAATGCAATGGAAATGATGGTTCCCATGTACCCTCTAACCAAATACACATTTCCGTTTAGGAGTTCATAGGTTTAGCTGTCCCCAGTAGTGAATTGCAACCACGTTGCAGATAAAGCTTCCATGCTGATACCTTGTTTCAGTGATCCCAGCCACATCTGCTTCGGGCTTTTCATAGCTGCACTCTCAAAACGTGCATCGCCTGTTCCCTGCAGAGATCTCCAAAGTGCAGCTTTTTTAGGATACAGTTGTGTGCTAGAGCTGTACGGAGACCCTAAAACAAAAGAAAATAACTCAGCATTGCCTTCAAAAGCTCAAGATCACAAAAGATCTATTTTGTGTTTCTAGGTTCCCAGACACGAAGGAAAGAGGCAGAGTAACATAATAACAGGAATATCACCCAACATGAGCAGAAATATTTACATGCACAGTTCAGATGCTCATCCTTAAGACACCTTTGCATCTATGTTCATATGTTTGACATACAAAACCATCTCTCATATGATAGAAATATGTATGGATAAACTGTCAGAAGTCACTCTGTAGCTATTAAACCACCAGCAACTTTCTAGTAGTAATCAAAGAACAGAACTGGGTCTGACACAACGCTGGAGAGCCCCTCCTATCACTACTTCAGGTACTGTAGTTAGGTTTAAACACTTGAAATTACTAATGATTTGAAGCTGAGTTTAGATGTGCACTTTATTGGCTAGCAAGTTACTCTTCAAATTAAGAAGAGAAGTACAGGAAGAAGCAATTTCACAAAAAAACCATAGTTGAAATTAAGGAATTGTTTTAAACTCCATCATTTAGAGATTCCAGGCAAAGGAAGAAGGTAGATGTGCACCTATCAGAACAGTGTGCCTCCTCCTCAGCCCAGAGCAAAAATCTGAAGTGCTGTGTGATTTCTTTAATTATAAATAAAACAAAGTAACGACAATCAGCAACAACATCTGAGATTTTGTTCTCTTTGAAAAATTCGCTGTAAATATAAAAAGGAAGGTAAATGGAAAAGCATGGTAAGAAACAGAGAACTCATAAAAATAAACCTAAAACACACTACACCTGCAGATCCAGTACTCATGGAGAATATTCTGCACTGGACTTCTAAGGTGACAGGAGACAAAAAAAAACAAAGAAACAGAAATGCTTAATCTACAAACATAAATATTGGCTAGATGGTAAGATGTTCAGCTCTGATAATTCCAGGATCATTCTACAGAGCATATATCAGCATTTATTTAAAAATAAAATAAAAAATAAAACTGTTTTCCCCTTGCTGGAAAATCAAGAACTGTAACTAAACTATAAACTTCAGTATTTAGCCTATCAAAGTCTAACTTCACTGGTTACAGGACACAAATCTCAACCAGAAGTGCTCTGCACACACAATAAACAATTCCAGTGAGAATAAAGGTGTTGTTTCAAGCAAAGCTACCAGTTCCTGTGCCACAAAGAAATTTATCTTGTCATGCACAATGGAAGCAGAAGCAAAGACTTTTGAACTCTTACTTGGTGACTTTGGAGGCTTATGAAAAATTTTCTTCTTTAATTTCTGGAAGAAAAAAGAAAATTGTGTACTTAAAATATCATGCTCTTTGAACGTGCTGGTGCATAACTGCAAAATTGGCTTCAACCTCCATTTTATACCAAGAGCACTTGCTTTAATAACACAAAAACTTCTGTGCATGAAACAAAACCAGAAGCATTAAATATGCACAGATTTGGCCACAGCAACAGACACCCAAATTAGGATGGTACGTACTGATGCTCTGTGCTATAAAGTAGACTATTCATGCTCAGCATACTAAGACCTTCCTGGTCCATACTACATACAACAGCAAGGCCAAGATGATCACAGAGCAGAGGCTGAACCGGAGTAGAGAAGGTCCATTTTTCTGAAGGAAAGGCTTCTTCAATTCCATTAGAACTCTATAAAATAATTACTTAGGCGCTCAACTTGATCACACAGCAAAATGAAGCCAAACACCATTTGCAACTCCCAGAGAATTTAGAAGCCAGAATTCCATCTGGAATTAGAGGAGATTTTCACATCAAACTACATCGCAGTAAGAACGTAAGCTCTCCTCTCTGAAGGATGTCTTATCGATCAGGAGCCATCACACGGGTGTAGCATGTCCAAGAACATTCTGAGAGGCCTTTTTAAGGCGTTTATCTGCAGCATGCCATTAACACAACTCACCAATTCTGCATCTGATTCACAGGTTATCACAGACAAGCTGTCATCTCCCTGGGAAATAAACACAAACTGTGACATTTGCTACTCTCCAAGTAATTGCTTTTAATACACATCCAGAATAATTTATTACACAACAGAGCTTGAATGCAACAAATTCCAGTGGGAAACAAGTCATCACTTTTGCAAACACAGGATGATCTGCATCCTGTGTGCTAGCAGTGCAAGTCACCTCAGACACAAACCACAGAGATTAAGCACTTTGGTGTGCACCAGCACACAGTGGGCCTTTGGGTGCCCCATTTCCCAAAGTGCAGACTCTGCATGAGCCTCTCCCCGATCATACCCAGTCAAGCAGTAAATCACTCTTTTGTCCCCTTGTTCCCACCCTTGTTATGCTACGGGAACATTTAATAGACTGAAGAAGTGACGAGGCTGAGAAGAAAGAACAAACTAACAAACCAAAGAAGTGCTTGATTTTTCCTTCACATGGAGCTGACAGAACCTTCTGTGAGCTTATCCACAGCAGAAGGAAAATCTCCACTTCTTTCAGATTACACAAACATACGCTGCCCTCACAGAAGAACATTTCCACTTGCTGCCAACTCCTCCTGCTGCAGCCCCATTCTTTGGAAAGATGCTGATCTATCTCACAGCAAGAGGAGAGGAGGGGACATGGTATTTTTTAGACTCCCAGTTGACAGAAAAAGAGATGGGGCTGACAATGACAGAGCAGATAAAGCAGCTTTTTGTGCTGGCTGAGAGCAGGCACACATGCCTCTCACACACTATGCCAGTGAGATTTTAATTTCCTGCAGCAACGATCCCTGCAGCACATCAAGATATTATTTTTGCTATTCTTAAGGCCTTTTTATCACTCCGTGCGATCTCCCTCCACAGCTGCCTGTCGCATCAGGAATCACAACGAGGAAGGCACTCGAACCTGGCACAGCATCCACCCAGGTAGGAAGGTACCGCAGGAAAACCACCCCAGTGCCTTCCCTTTCGCAAAACAACAGCGGGCAACAAGAGAACACGACGGCACTCCGCGAAGGGCCTCAAAGCCTCCTTCGTGGGGAGGACAGAAAGGAGCACTACTACATCCCCACTCTACGGACGCAGGCCTTACTCCTCCTCGAGCATCCGCCACCTCATCGGCCTGACGATTCTGAGAAGGCTCCGCTCTGCCGCAGCCCAAAGGCAGCCCCAGGCCCAGGCTGCCCTCCTCCCCTCGCCGCCCGCTCCTTACCAGCTCCCCGGTCACCCTGCCGCTCCCGCGGGCCATAGCGGGCGGCCTCAGGGGGCGGCGACACCGACCTCACGCCACGGCGCCCAGCTCGAGGCGCTTCCGGGTTGCGGTAGCCATGGCAACGAGGCGACGCGGCATCGAGGCTCCGGAGCCGAGCGTGCGCCTGCGCAGTGTGCTCCGGGCGCGGAGCGGCGCCCTCACACCCACGCGGGGCCGTGCTGCGAGCGCCGCCCAGCGGACAGAAACAGCGCGTGAGCCGGGCCCGGTCACGCTGCGCTCAGTTTGCCTTCGGAACTGCGCATCCGACGTTAGCGGCTGAGCGCGTCCGGCCGTCGCGACGCTCGCTTTACGACCGGCCGCGGTAACGCGGTCTCCCTTGGTGACGGGGGGAGCCCGCCGCCATGGCGCTGCGGGGCCGCTCGGCCGCCCCCCGCCGCCGCGCCATGAGCCGCGCGTGCGCGCTTCTGCTGCCCCGCGTGTGTGCCGCCCTGTCCGACCCGCGGCAGCCCGGCTGCGATGACACGTGCCTGGAGAAAATGCTCGACTGGTTCCGGGAGCTGACGGAGGCCGGTGAGTGCCCGAGGTGGGGGGGGGGGGG
>VXAB01007769.1:102208-118673 GCA_013399175.1 Odontophorus gujanensis
GGGGGGGGGATCGGGCTCCGAGTGAAGCGGATAGGCCGAGGCGGCGGGGACCCGCAGTCAGACCGCGGTGTCACTGAGCCCCGGGGAGGACGGGCACTGACGCTGCTCTCCGCCCTCGGGCCGTTCCCGTGCATCAGAGCCCACCGTGAAGCTGCTGCGGGACAACCCCTGCGTGTCGGAGCTGTTCACCGCCGTGCTGGCGCTGCCCGAGCCGGAGCCAGCTGTCCTGTCCTTCTCGCTGCGGTTGGCTGGGATAGTCGCAGCCGTGGAGGACAGCTTCCAGCTATTGCAGGTGAGTTACGTACCCGCTCCTGCTTTGTCGTGCACTGAGGACTCCTGGAGATGTACGGGTTCTGCTTGTGAGACTTCTTGCAAATGTGGAGCGAGGTAACGGTGATACGGCCGTGAAAACCTGCAGTTGCTGTAACCCTGCTCAGCTCTTGTGTCAAGCTGCTGTCACCTCACTTACATCTTAGAATCATAGAATCACCGAGGTTGGAAAAGACCTAAAAGATCATCCAGTCCAACTGTGCACCTATCACCAATAGCTCCCACTAAACCATGTCCCTCAACACAACATCCAAACGTTCCTTGAACACCCCCAGGGTCGGTGACCTCTCTGGGCAGTCCATTCCAGTGCCTGACCACCCTTTCAGAGAAGCAGTATTTCCTAATGTCCAGCCTGAATCTCCCTTGTTGCAGTTTGAAGCCATTCCCTCTAGTCCTATCACTATCTTGCAGCAAACAGTGCTATAAGTGCTCATACAAAATACTTTACAGTTGCAGTTCAACACGTTATTGTTATCCCAAATATGTCTCACTAATGACTGCAAAGTATCATATATCCCCAGAAAGGTCCTTTAGGTTTAAACTGCTATTACAGATGTAGTTTTCTGTCCATAGTACATTGATTTCCTGCAAAAACTAGGGAACTTCCTGAAGTCCTGTTCTGTGTAATAGTCTGCATTTATAGCACAAAATTCCAGTTCGTGAAGGAGGTGCATGCAACATGAAGCAGCTTAATGGAACTAATATATGTGTGACCTTTTTCACAGCATCTCAAGAAATAAACAATATAACCCTAACGTTACTTAGTCCATAAGGAGATACGTTGAGTTTAAGCACAAGAATCTGAAAGTTCTCTTTTTTAGTGTTTATTCTAGCAAGAGAAGGTTTTGCTACAGTATTTACATTGTTGACTTGCAGCCTCTCTGCTCCTCTGAAGCCCCTCTGCGTGCTGTTTACTCGGTGTGTTTTCTGCCCTCAGCAGCAGGAGCTGTTGGCCAGGCTCTTTGGTGAGGATGGGCCTCTGAGCAGCACAGCATGGGAAGATGCATCAGTGCGAAGTGGTTGGGTGGAGGGTGTGCACAGCATGGTGCAGCACCAGTCTGCCCTCCACTTCATCTGCGATGGTGGTGAGTGCTTCCAGGACTGCTAACGCCCCAAATCCTCCCATTTATTTCTTGACACTTTTATTTTGCAGTCTCATTTTCCTTACAAAGGTTTTTAAGTTCTTCTGCTGTGAGCACCAACTTTAGATTCCCTATATAAAGAGGCCCAGAACGTTGGATTGGTACTAACCTATGCAGCACGTGGTTCTAGCCATGTGATGGAAATGAGTACTGCTGCTGCAATTCCCTTTTTGCTTCCTGGATTTGTCTGCAGATGGTACAGACTCCTTCCATAAATGCACTCTTAACACCCCAAATGTTACTACTGTTACACTGAAGCTGTCTTCTGTTCCTGAGTTACTAACATGAGGATCTGAAATATTTTACTTTCTTTTGTTTGCTTGTACCTAAGGACTGTCTGACTTTAAAAGGCAACAGAGACCACAAAATGATAAAAAAAAAACAAAACAAAACAAACCACAGTTAAGCCTCTGTGTTACTTGAATTACAGTAATATACAGCTGAACTGCAGCATGACTCCACGATAGGAAGGCTTGTTTTTTCCTTCACTGACTTTTGTTTTCACACAGGAGGCATAGATGTGATCTTCACTCTGCAAGGGGATCCCAGCCTGTTTGTGGCTTCTGCTGCCCGTCGGCTTCTAGTGCACATGCTCACCCTCTCTGTCGGGTCTGAAGTGACTGTACCTCTCAATGCAAAGGACTGTGACTGGCCAGCATGTACCCACATGATTATAAAGCATATAGAAGATTCTCTTCAGTCCAGCTCTGCCTCTCACATCGAGCGTTCATTAAAACTGTTAACTAGTCTGTTTGGCAGTTGTCAAGCTCCTTGGACTAAAGTGCTTTGGTTAGGCATAGCAAAGCAAGTAGAATCCTTCTTGACTGAAGATTCTGTTCAAGCACAGCACATGCTGGCAGATCTTCTTCTAAACGTGGCGAGGTGAAGATCTTGGATGCAGTGATGAGAAATACCATGTGTGTTAGTAGGACATATGACTTACAGTTCTTTCTTCTCAGGTCTCCTGTGTTTCATGACACGGAAGGCAGTTTTTGGGCATTAGTGACATCTGCTCTGGAACACTTAACCCCAGTACAATCCAGTCCTTTGGCAGTAGGAATTCTGAGGCTTCATCAATGGTAGGAGTTACTGCTATGAAATTTTTTCACTCTGCAAATGCTCCCAACATCTCTGGTGTGTTTCTGAGAGTTGCTTTATTCACCACGCTGTGGTTTCCACTATATTGCTTAGTACAGTGGGAATGATGCACGTAGCTAACAAACTTCAGACACTGCAATTAGAGTAATTGTTTCAAAGACAGAAATGTAAAGAGCCAGTGTCATGTTCACATGTATACTTTTGCGTTTTACCTACAAACAGCTATCCCAGACAGAAATAACAAAGCTCCTTTAACGTTTTATGGCCAAGGATGATTGAGATGGATACATTTTGACTGTCAAATCCAGTAGTATTTGGTTAGTTTTCTCTTTTACGTAAACACTGACAAGTGTAAGAACTTTAACTGCTGTCCAGCAGTAGGTGTCTTGCATACAGTGTGCATTTCCATCAACAGTCATAGGAAAACTTAGTTTACAAGGAAGCAGTAGAGATGATCTCTCCATCAACAGTCATAGGAAAACTTAGTTTACAAGGAAGCAGTAGAGATGATCTCTTTTGACTTCTTACTCATTGCAGGGCTACATTAAGAGATGGATTGGGTTGCTCAGGGCCTTCACCAATCCAGTTTCAAATATCCCTAAGGATGGGGATTGCACAGCTTCTCTGGGCAAGCAGTTCCAGTTCTTTGCTGGTGTCACTATGAGAAGTATTTTCCATGTACCCAGTTGGACTCTGCCTTGTTGCTGTTGAAGGTTATTGCTTCATCTTATTGTACACCTCAGAGAAATCCATTGGCTTCTTCTCCCTTCAGACAGTGGAAAAGCATGGAGAAATCATCACATATTAAATGACTAGAACATACAGATACTAATTTACATGTGTGTGTGTTACTGACACTTCTTGACAAGAAATGCCTGTCTGAACTTCCTTCTCACACAAGCTTTCTCTCTTCACTGTTGGATGAGGCTGCTTATAAATTCCAGACCCATTTCTCTCTTGCAGTTAGCCAGGGAGAATCAGAAGAATGCTTGACCTGTGACAGTAATTTCATTGCTGTCCTGTTGCTGTTTTTTTTTTGTTTGTTTGGTTGGTTGGTTGGTTTGGTTTGTTTTTTTGTGAGCCTATATGAAAAGCACTAGTCTGGTCAGCATTTGGGGGTAGATGTTTGGGAAAGAGTTGAAGTTTTCTTGTTTTGGTAATTGCTATTTCTTCCTTGAAGCCCACAGGTTGTGAGGATTAAGGCACTGACTGTTCTCCTTCAACCAATGGACTGTATTTTGAGAGCAGCCTCCCAGCCTCTGGAATATGCAGGTACTGCTACAATAGGAAAGTTAGAGGCTAGTCTGTTTGCCAGCGTGTTAAGTGCCTGGTTTGGACAAAATTGAAGAAAGACAGGAAAAGCTGAGGACATTAGCAGTGTTTGTGGTGAAGTGCAGCATGAAGTTTGAAGATCTCCTTCCTTTATTATCACTATGAACCTGATCTTCTCCCTTCTGTGATTCCCTAGGTTTGCTGGATGAGTCGGTCAGTGATCCCTCTGCTGTTGAAAGCCTTCTGTCCTCCAAGTCATCCTGTGCTGGTCTTCTGTGTCAGACACTTGCTCATGTGGAGGAGCTGCTCTCTGTGGTAACTTTCAGAGAAGAGAAAAGCCTGGAGATCAAATTGGTCCTTGAAAGATAACATTAAGAGTTGTTGCAAACTTTTTGCAGTAGGGCATAACAGTACGTGGAGAAGAGTTGGTTCTGTTAGAAAATCCAGCATGCTGTACTCCCAATAGGAGAACAAAGGAATATTAAGTCTTGCATAAGGGACCGTATTTGGTTTTACCTCTACCTTCACAGGTTTTGTTGCCATGTATTATATACACTGGAAGTACTGATCCAGTGAAAAACATAAATTGAGTTGCTTTCCCAAGTAGTAAAAAGAATCTCCTTCCATTTATGCAGTGGTTCATTGGCAGAGAGGAAGATTACTTGTTTCTAGTTATTAGCATTACGTTACCTTAAGGACAGTGGATGTTGCAGCTTTTGCTGTGTCTCTGCCAGAGACTCTTGCTCTGTACATATGCTTGAAACATTTGCTGGAAACTTGTGTTTCTTTTTCCCCTCCCATTAGGCTTTTTTGCCTGTGAATTTACCCTATGCATCTTTGCTGCGTTCTGTCATGACAATATTGCAGTTCTGTAATGGCCTCCTGATCCCAGCTACTCCTCTGGGGAGCAAGATTAGCCAAATCTTGGTAGGTTGCTTCCGAGTACAGAGATCAGCTCTTGATGCCCTGGCAGCACTTTCTGACCAGAAATGTGAGTTAAACTTTGCACTTAAATTTTAATTTTGGAAATATATTATTCTGTACTTGAGGACTGTGCTTGCTTTCTTCTCTAAAACAGTAGTGTAATCCTGTTTCATTCCGTATTTGGAGAGTTCAGTTATTCCCTTTTTTCTTCTTTGTTTTTAAATGTTTCAGGCTGTGACACAGTTGTGAGAAGTTTATTTGACGTTCTTCTGGCATACCTGGAGAGTCCAAACACTACTCCCACTGTGAGTATACAACTAAAGGCTCCAGTTCTATTGGCTTGCCCAGTGGAGTATAGTTCTGAGCAAACAGTCTGACAGTTGTTTCTTAGCGTGGTTAGTATTAGAATATCTAGAAAGCTTGTTCTGAGGGAAATAGCTAAAATGCTAGTGAGCAAGTAGTTGACCAGTAAATGGGGTGCTCTTGACAATATCGGAGCCACCATGTCTAACAGTAGAATCAACACAGCCCAATTGACGTGGCTGTTAAGTAATGAAATCTTTGTGGTAACATTTTTGTTTTCTTGCTTTATTTTTTCCAAATGACTCAGGTAAAGGCTGCAAATAAAAAGCTGAAGACACTCTCAGTTTTTTAAAGTTGAGAACAAGCACTGTCTATGAGTTTGCTAGAAATGTGAGATAAGCACTATACATGGCTTATTTTGTAGAATGGAAGTGCATGCACTAATTTCTTCTGAGCATTTCACTGTAATTTTGAGGCCAAAATAAATTTTATCTAGCATAAAGACAACAATGCCTTCCCCTGCAGTAAAGTAAATCTGCTTTATATTTCTTCAGGTTCTGAAGAAATCGTTTAAAGCTATGTCCAAGTGGTTGATGAGCTTACCAGGAATGTCCTTCTTCAAAAATCAGCAACAAACTGAGAAGACTTTGCAAGGTAACAAAACTATCGAAATTAGGACAGACAGCAACTCGTACCACATCTGAAGTCTGCTCTCACCTGATTCTCCCTCTTAAAGCACTTACGATCCATCTGCAGTTGTGATGAATTTAGTTTTGTCTGCTCATACAGTGCTTTGCAGAGCTATAAGGGAAGTTCACAACATCAACAGAAGGGATCACAAAAGATAAAGCAGTGCAGAGGTTGTACAGTGGTTTGGTTGGGTTTGTTACCTTTCACATCAATTCATGCCTCTTGCTTGGCTTTCACAGATGTATTTTTGGTGCTGCAGAAGCGTTTGTGCAGTCCTTGTTGGGAAGTAAGAGATTCTTCTCTGGAGTTCCTCACCAGCTTGATTAGAAATTTGAGAGGTATGTGCAGAGATTTAATGGTTCAGATTGGAGGACTGTTTCTTGTAATGCTATGAAAGTCAGTCAGGTCGGTGGAGCATCCTCTGACCTGTAACTGTAGGGGAAAGGAAGGAAGGAAGGAAAAGGTAAGTTGAGACTTTTACTTTCAGATCACAATCAGAATCTGTCAAAAAGATTAATAAACTTCCACTACTGTTCTGCTGAATTTAAATTGCCGTGCCCTCCTTAACGATAGCTTTGGCAAATTAAACTAAGGGGGTGTTAGGGCACGTGTCAAAGCAAGTGATGAAGGTGCTTAATGGCAGAGAATCCTTTCGTTTTTCGCATTTTACTCTGCAGTGGAATGAAACAGATTCCACTCAGCAGGCTGGGGGCTGGGATTTAGGAAGTTCTGGCAGCCTAGATCTGTTTTGCATGATTTGAATTAGCTGCTGCTTCTCCACTTTACTGGTTGCTCAAATGCTGCAGCAGGTAGAAACCACACTGATTTACCTGGAGCAAATTTTTTCTCACTACTAGAAACAACTGCAGATGCATTTTTGCAAACTCTAGTGTCAAACACGGTGTGACTGTGGCAGAAAGTATCTGTGCTCCTTGAGCAGCCCCCCAGGCTCTGCAGCAGCTCTGTTTGCTGGCAGCTGCACTGCAGTCAGCGAGCATCCTTGTGTGACACAAATCACTGTTTGCATTGGAAACAAGTTCATGCTCTGAGGGAATTAAGCCTCACTTCTTTGCACTGCTGTCTCATTTACAGACCATGATGAGTTCAGGCAGACTCTCCTGTCTTCAGAGGTGCCAAAGCTTGCAGAAAATCTTCTTGAGGATCCAGAGAGCTATGTGCGAGCAAGCGCAGTGACTGCTGTGGGACACCTGGCCTTCCTTACTTACTTCTTGGTTCCAGAGTCACCTGTTGCAGGGAATCAGTATAACAAAGAGGTATGACTTCATGTAGTCCACTGCAGGCACAATCAGAATAACACATTAATTTACTGCTTTTTGTTGTGCTTTCTGTTGTTTGTTTTTAGTGTTCCTCTCCTCTTTGTCTTTCTAAATGTAGAAAACCGTGGCAAAGCTTCAAGAAATCTTGTCCACAGATCCAGAGGGCTTTCCTAGAAGGGCAGTGATGAGCATCTTCACTCTGTGGCTGAAAGAGGGCTGCACAGGTCAACTGGAAGAGACAGAGCAGTTTGTCTCGGGAGTGGTTCAAACCACAGCACGTGACTTAGACTGGGAAGTCAAACTTGGTTGTTTAGAACTGGTTCAAATTTTCTGTAACCATATGTTCTGCCGATTTGGCCTTCCTGAGTGCCCTTATGCTCCTGTCTCCTCTACAGTCACTGGTTCCATGCATCAGAATGAACCACTGCAGATATTTTGCCGAGCAAACCTGTTCAACTTCTTGTTTTGGTCTTTGTGTGACTGTGACAAGCCCGTAGGTCAGAAGGCCTGTGATATACTGCTTGCCTTAAAATCTCATTTCTGTCAGGGTAGCACCGTAGATTCACAAGGGGCTGGAGATTTATCTGCAGGACGTGGCATTCAGTGGTTACAGAGGACACTAAGGCAGGGTTCTCTGGTCCAGAACTTCCCCACAGATGATGGTAATGGGGTGGATTTTCAAGATCCAGAGAGCATGATGGTAGCCTTGAGAACAATAGACTTAGTGAAACTACACAACGACCTAAATAAATGTAGTGACTATGTGGAGAGAAGCCCCCAGTCCCTCTTAGAGGACATCCTTGCTACTGCAGGGACCGTAGAGGAGAACGAAGCTGACTGCTACTGAAGACACCTTTTGCTTTGAGGGAACAGTGTTTATACAGGTTTCTTGGGAAAAGAATTTTTGCTACCTAAGAAGTCTTCTGTGAGAGAAGTTACTAGAAAGCATTACTCCGAACAGAAGAAAAGGAGTTTTGTTAGTTGTTAAAGCTGTTAGAAAAATCTTTCTGTTAGAAAACCTTTCTGCCTGTTTTATATTTTAAGTAAATAAAGAAATGCGTTTCTTCTGTTTCTAAAATGTAAGTTTGTTAAGAAAGCAGCAGTGCCTGCCTGCATAAGGGAACACTGAAGGAAATGGTGACTGAAAACAAGCTATTGCGTGCTCCTAGAAACAAACACATTACCTGCAGCACGTTGCACTGAGCTTTCATTATGCAGGTGCTTTTGCTACGTAGCACTTTGCATCATGGAAACAGTGGTCCTTCCATAAAACTCTACGTTCCTGCTGTACCAGGACTCTGGTGGTGTAAAGGAAAAGGTGATGTAAAGGAAAAGGTGGGCTGTGAGGTGGTCAGAATGGGCAGGGGGGGAACCTGCACGCTGCCTTTCTGGGATGTGTGGGAACTGCAGCTTTTGCTGTAGCTGTGCAGTCCCTGCAGGAGGCAGCTTTCCCCACATGGATGCTGCAGAGGATTTCAGCAAAGGCTGAGGTCAGGCACGGGGGTGCTCAGGGCTGTCAGTTACTTTAATTCAGCCTGTGGGTAGCAGGCAGCAGCTACACAAGTGATAACAAAGCAGAGCATCACAGATGAGAAGAACCCACATCTCTGAGAGCAAGTGCTGTGAACAAAGATTACAAAGCTCTTTTCAGCTCTTTTATCTGAACAGGGGCAGTGTGAGTGCTGTAGCCTGATCTGTACGCAGGTATGAAATTCCAAGAATTGTTTTCAACAAAGCACTGGAAGAAGGATTTATCCTCTCACTGCTCAGACTGACGTTTGACATAGCAGGGAGCAAGTAGGTTTGGCTCAGCCCTACACTAGTAACAGCTTTATAAAAGCTATCAAAAGCATAGTTTTTAATACAGAGGACATTTAACACTCAAACAGCAGTCTTTGCTTAGTTATACTGATGGTATGAGTGAAGTAAAAGCTGAGCCATAAATGTCTGAGGCTGTCAGTTAAGCTGTGGATATGTGATCTGTGAGTGCAGGCAGACTCATGCGTATCTTAGAAACTTCTTCTGTCCACCTCATAAAATATGCTCTACCTTTCAATGCCTACCCACCAAGGCTTTTAAAAACCACAGCACGTTACAGGGGAAACCCACCAGCCAGCTTCACTGCAGATCTCAGCAATTAACAACAAAATATACACCAGCAGCAGCAGCACCCCTGTGCAGTGTCATTTCCCTCCAGCCCTGTGGGTTTTGTCCTCTGCTGAGAAATGAAGCACTGCTGAACATAATGCAGCCAGACCTCAGCCTGTGGCACAGCTGCCTCTCCACATGCACATAACTCTGCAGGCCAGCACCTGACTGTCCTTCAAACGAGCTGTGTGCCTGTGCAGAACGGGGTGGTACAACACGTGATGGCTCATTCATTAGAAGTGTCTCTGCTCCACTGAGGGAGCTGCTCTGGTTAAAGGAAGACTTCTGTTGGACCACATCATGGTGCTGGGAAGATGCCATGCACCTCCACAGGCTTGGACAGCCACGGGATGGGTGCTGGAGGCTGTGCAGCCATCCCATCTTGTCCATAGAATGGAGAGAAAAAAACTTTTCAGTACCATCTGATAACCTTAAGTGATGCACCCAAACCTGCGGCACCAGATGTGGCTCCGAAGTGTTGTTACAGATGCTCACTCTTCCCAATACTTCCTCCCCAGGGAACTGGAACACAGGACAACACCATGGTGTTCCTGTTCTGATCAACAGGAAATAATGACAGTGTTTGCAGTGATGACCATTGGAAAAATCAACAGCAACAGAACCCAACAAAAATCCGCCCGTCAGCTTCCGGAGCAAACCCACGGCTACGTTTAACTCTGAGCAGAGCTCATTGGAAAGAGATGGTATCTTCTTCAGAGCTTCAAACAGCGTATGGCCTCATCAACAGGGCATTTAAACTTGACATGAAGTGATGGCCAAGCTGTGGAACCTGAGGTCGTGCAGGGCACAAAGGGCTAGGAGCAAGCTGCAAGGAGTGCATGAGCATTGCTTTGCCTGGGTGGGGAACTGCTAATCCCCAAAGAGGAGGGACCACAAACACAGCTTAGCAGCCCGAGCACACACATACACGGTGCAGACACCCCTCTGCCCACCAGTGGAGTGTGAAGAACCCTTCAGCACATGGCTACCTTCACTGCAAGCCACTGCTGAACTGAATGATGCCCTTTCCTGGTGGATTCCCTTCCAGATCTGTCCACAAAACCCTCAATTTCCAGTGCTGGGAGGAGCTGCCCTGGCACTGCTACCAGCTCTCACAGCACAGGAGCTCATGCAAGCACAATCAGGGCTCATCCAGATGGATAAAGCCAGCTTGGCTGTTGCCTTTGGTCACTGTTCCCATGTTATCATACTGAATACTTCCATTTTGCACATTCCTCCAAAGTAAAATGCGAATTTGCTCTCTATTTCATCCAGAGATGTGGCCAGCTAACTGCACATTCTCATAGCTCTTCTCCTTATTGCTTGGATTGCTTCTCCACAGCCAGGACAGCATGCTTTGTCCTGGTACCAAAGCACTATGAATCACACAGCACAAAGACAACCCTGCAGCACAGACAAAGGTCTGATCCTCAGCAGCACTAAATCAGCTCAGAGGTGCAGTCTGCCTGAGCAAGGGGCACATCCCCACTGCTGCAGCAGATACAGCATTGTGGAAAGAATAAGAGAGCCCTTCAGCCTCTCCAGTTCCTGCACTGAAAACTTCTGTCCCCAGGGGGATCAGCTCCAGAGTTTGGGAGCATCTTCCCCACCCTTTGTTTATTGCGATGGGATCAAAGATCCATCTCCATGGAAACACCTGAGTGCAAAGAGTTGCTGCACTACGGTGCTGCATCCTGCTCGTGGGCTTTGGCACTGCTTCTCAGAGCAGAAGCTTTAAGATCAGATGTATCAGCATTCAGATCTCTGCATAAATATTTTGATTAGTAATAATTGATCCCGTGAGCACGTTACGGAGTGGGACAGTTCAGTGAGCATAGGGAGTTCAGTGCAGATTTGGAGAGACTTTCTCTGAAATGGAGAGTATGTGTGAGAGAGCACTGTGTGACACAGCGGGTTTCCTCTGGGGGAGGAGCAGGAGGGAGCAGCCATACCTGTCACTGTGTGCCTCCATCAGCTCCAGCTGCAGTGCTGACCTCAGTGGCCATCCAGCAGTGCTCAGATGAGCTCTGTCCCCACGTTTCTACCACTTCCAGGCTGTTTCCTGCTGTCCCTCTCCACGAGGGACACTCGTGCTCCTCCGTAGCAGACACAGCCACCTGCTGCTCACTGTCCCCACACCTGGAGCTCAGTACAGCTCTCTGCTCACACAGAGCCCAGAACCAGAGTGGGCAGAGCAGCTGGAGCCATCAGCACCCACTCAGGAAGCTTTGCAGGAGGGGCTGGGCTCACTCCAAAAGGATGGGCAGTGGGGCAGCAGCAGCTCAGCAAAGCCTTCATGAGCTCTGTGCTCAATCTGCTTCCCTGGGACCAGCAGTGGCTGGAGGCACGATGCTGGGTCACTGCAGCCATCTCCTGTCTGGTAGTGCTGAGCTGCAGCCACTCTGGTGCAGTCCCTCCCACACCTGATGCCCAGGAGGTGGAAAAAAAAAATTAATTAGAGTTAAACGTGGCTTATGATATTTCTGTTCCTAGTTCAGCTCACGACGTGGCCGTGCAAAGGGCTGATAGTCTGCACCACAGGCAGGAGGAGAAGCACTCGAAGAGCTGCTGCAGCCAAAAGAAGTGGCTGTGGACATGCAGCTCCACGGAAAATCCTCGATTCTACTGACACGAGGCTCAAGGCCAGGACATCAGGAAGAGAAACAGAACTCGCTCACGTCCTGGGAAGGGAGAGCAGCAAACAGCAAAGCAGAGCCGACAGCGCTGACATGTGGAGCTCCGAGGAGCTCACACCACATCTCACTGCTGCGTGCAGCAGCACTGAGCCCCGAGTCACCCATAAGCACGCAGACTGTTATTTCTGTAATCGTATTAAAAACATTTCAGAACAGCAACTGTGCAGAGAGCAGCCCAGCTGCCAGCATTTAGCCTTATCCTAGGGCACAGGCAGAGTACGCCAAGCATGAATTAATGCCGCATAAGCTGCACCATGCTGAGTTTCATGGCTTAATTATAAAAGAGAAAGCAATAATCAGGGGACCTATAAGGCTAATAAACGTTCTGAGAGCTCTGAGTGTGACATGAGAGCCACAGCCAGTGCGACAGGACGTGAATGCATTTAAAAAGCTCATTAATCACACACCGTGCACTAATTTACAGCTGGCTTCCCACGACAGCGTTTGGCCTTTAGCCGCCTTCGTGGCATCACTGAGCACGAGTGGACCAGCACCAGAGCAATGCCAGCACCACGAGCCAGGATGCAGGACACATCCCAGCTCCCAGCCCTGCTGCTCCCAGCGCCTCCACTGCACTCTGTTCAGTGCTGGCAGTGCCTGCTGGGATGGGGTGTGCAGCGTGTTTACATGGCCAAGGGCAGCCAAGGAGAAAATCGGGGTGCTGTGGTTTGTCTGAACATCCCAGTGTTTCCGAATCTCTCTCCTCTCCATCTTGTATCTCACCTCACTGCAGCTCTTTAATTGCACAGCTTGGTGCCAGCCTTCACAGACTCCCATGTTTCTATACTGAGTACAGATTTCTCTAGAGTGCACCATCTCCATTTAATTATTGCCCTTTGAAACTCAATGTCTTTGTCTCTCTCAGGAAACACTCTGACAAAGCTTAAAATGGAGCCACCACTGAGGAGAATGCCTCCAGCTGAGCTTCCCCAAATTCCTCTGCACCAAGATGCCCCCCAGCCCCATACCACTGCTGACACCAGCTGAGTGCTCCGTGGCCCAAAGTGCCACAGACCAGGTGCCAGCCCCATCTGCATGAGGGACACCTGAGGTGCTCTCAAACAGCCACTTCTGCCCAAAAATTCACTGCGTCGCTGCAAACTTCTCCTCCCCTTGCCCTCCACAAAGGGCAGCTCTCTTCACATTCCTCTGCTCAAATGTTATCATTGGACAAATGTATGTTGAGGTATCTACGCTTCCTAATAATCCCAAATTTAACTTTGTCCTACTTAGCACCTCTTCTGACACCGGGAAGCGAGATGCTATTTCTGCTGGCCTCAATACCGAACCCAGGGAGGGCACAGAGCAGGTCTGGGCTGAGCTTAAAGCCTGGGATGGATCACTCCAGCACAGCCTCCTTCCATGGGGCTCCAGAACCTCGGATAGGAGCCACAAGGCTCTGATCCTCAACACTGCCAGCAGCAAAAACAGAAATAAATTAAAAAATACACGCACCCATTGCAAAGATGCAGGGACCTGAAATCTCCCTTCCTCGTGGTCCGCAGGGAGACTTCAAACACGAGATCAGTGCTGAAAAGGGAAAGTGACTGCAAATGAGCAGAGCTTGGGGTAAGGGAAGTTTTAGTTCCATTAGCAGCAGGGCAGAAATGAACCAGCTGCCAACCAGCTGCAGGAGGGACAGCCCCTTCCCCAGGGTCTCAAAGCTCGGGCTCCAGTTAGAAGCCTTCATAAACCCAGTGTATAGGTGGTGCCACGGCCTAGTAACAGATCTGCAAATAAACAGCTCCTGCTTCACTAAATCACTGTTCTCCTTTCCCCTCCCTCTCGTCTCCCTCCAGCAGCAGTTGTAGCAGCAGATTGCACTCTGATCAGAGCAGGGCTGGGGCTGTGTGTCTCTTCCAGTCTGTGTCACTGCAGGAGCACCAGCTGAGCTGCTTCCATCAGCTCCCCGGCCACTGATGGAGCTGGCTGTGCCAGGACACAGTGCAGAGGGACAGCTCTGCTGGCAGACAGGATCCCAAACTGAGCACGAGCAGTGCTTTGGGGTCACCGATGGCCCCACTCTGTCAGCTCCCAGAAGGGACCTGCTGCCTGCCGCTCCCTTCTTCCTCCATCACCCTTTGCTGCTGCTTCTCACTGCTTCATGGGAGAGGCAAAAAAATCCCAACATTGCTGTTCACCTCCGTGAGGTCTGCCCCAACTGCTGAGGGCAGTGCCCAGAGTAGTTAGTGGGTACAGGAGAAGCCTATCCAGGCACCAGAGTGCCACATCACAGCTTTGAAGGGCATCACTGAAAGTGAATGGAAGAGATGAGGAATGCTTCTCCCTCTCACGCCCTCAGAAGAAGAACAGCAGTTTTGAAGGGGAAGCACAGATCTGCCACGACACATCTGACACAGTCCCCAGCCTGTACAAGGGGAAGGGCTGCTTTATTGATTCCTCATCTGCTTCAGACCATCCCGCTATCAGAAACACACCACCACACCTCCAGCCTGCAAAGAAGGCAAACCTGTCCCCAGCAGCACTCCCAGTGCAGTAACCCTCATCCTCTGCTGCAAACCACTTAGTCCTGCTCCTTCCTTTCCATCACCATTGATGCACAGCACCCAAAGTCTGTCCCTGTCAGAAACCTTTACATCACTCCTTTTTGCAAAGCAGCACCTTAAGGCCAGGTGCACTCCCCTTATTTTGGTGCATTCTCCTGTCCTCCTCCTGGTGCTCCTGGCAGGACTGTGCCTGCATTAGGGCGAGGAGCAAAGTGGCTGCTGGCAGTGCAGCTCTCTGCAGGGCTGCCCAAATCTGGGTCAGGGTTTTGTGGTCACAGAGCAGAGAGAGAAGGAGAAATGAACCCACAGCGCTTTGTCAGGGCTGCAATTCACACCCAAACTTAAAGAAAGTTTGCTCATACACATTTCTGCTTTGTGGTGGCAGCCCAGACTGACTCCGAAAGCACCCTGCTCTCTTCAAAACTGCAAAGAGAGAAATAACACCGACTTCTCAACAGCTCAAGCACCAGTCCCAGGAAAATATGTCTCACCTGCAGCATTCAGCAGGAGCAGAGCCCTCTTCAGTTGCACAAAGCCCAGATGGGGCCACCAGTTCACGTCTTCAGACGGAGCAGAGCCAGCAGTGTGAGCCCACCCTGCTGCAGTGAGCCCAGCAGCACTGGTCCCGTTCAGCAGTACTGACTGGTCAGCAGGTGGGCAGCTAGACTAGCATTAAAAACCAAGGTTACATGCAATATTTTCTGTAGGAAAAAAACCTTAAAACTTCGTTCCTGGAACACTCTGCACACACAGAGGTTTGCTGTCTGGTTTAGCTGTTGGCTTCACCCCGGGCAGGAGCCGCCTGTTTGGGGTTTGTGTCCTTCTGAACACACTGATGGTGTACCACGAACAACACGCAGATGCATCAGTTCAGTTAATTAATACGAATAAGCACTAATTACAAGCAGCAACCAATTAAAACTGAACAGAGGGCATCTCCCTGTTTGGTAGGGGATGAAGGGAAGGGATGCTGCCTCAAGGCCGTCGCGCCCAGCCCTGCCCCCATGCTGCACTGCAGGAAGGTTCCCACAGAGGCTGCCAGGTGAGGCTGCCACATCTCCCCTCCTTCTGATTACGATAGCAGCTAATTAAGGCAATTTCTCATTGGCGATGCTCTCAGTGCTCAAGAGCAGTGCAGAGCCCAGGGGTGGGCAGGCTGCTGCGTGCAGTGATGTCCTTATCCTGGTGCTCACTAACCCCGCATCTGTGATCTGTCCACCTGGTGAGGTGTTCCTGCTGCACTGAGCAGAGCTGTGCCTGCAGCACGGCTCGCAGGGAGCACTGCAGCTCTGGAGCCTGGGAAACGTATCCCTAACTTCTGTTTGTGTCACTTAGGGATAAGCTCAGGTCCCAGCTGGGATCTTCCTTTGTCCTTCCATCTAGTGATGGAGAAACACAGGATCAAAGGATCAAAACATGGAAGCTAGAATACATGAGGAAGTGGGGCTGGAGATCCACTCCTCCATTGTAATTAACCTTCCTGAGAACAGATAATATTCCCAAATTAAAGGACACCGTGGGACACAGGAACACATCCACGTCATGTGGGAGAGACGCACTTAGAGGAGCATCAAGGCAAACGCAGCCACCACTCCCATGGAGCAGATCTCATCAGTCTCCGGTGCAACCACATAACTCAGAGCTCTGCTCTCCAGACACCCACTCCAACCTTCGTTTCTTATTAAGAGAGCAGATTAAAGGGCTCTCAGCCCTTGCGGCACAGCCACGCCGCCCAGCCCCGGGCTGCCGGCGGGAGCACACTTCCCATCGCTCCGCAATCGCTGCTCTCCCTGCTCCAGCGGGAACCCGCCGGGGCCGCCACCCCCCTCCCAGAGCCCCATTTACCCTTTTTCCTCCCAAACCATTTTGCGGGGTTCCCCCGCAGCCCGGGGGAGGGGGCAGTCCCCGCGCTGTCTGCCGGTTCCCCCCGGTCCCTCTCCGGCGCTGCCCGCGGCGTTTTCCCCGCGGGGTTCGGGGCGGCTCCCGGCGGCGGCTCCGCGAATCCCGTGGGCTCCCGGCGGTGGGGCCAAGCCCCACTCGTGCCGCTTTTGCTCCCCCTTTTTCTTCCTCCTCCTCCT
>VXAB01007775.1:5945-16461 GCA_013399175.1 Odontophorus gujanensis
GGGGGAGGGAGCAGCACCGAAAGACAGGACAGACACTGAGCAGTATGCCTTACCCAATTTAAAAACTGATACAGTAATAAATTGAAGTCTAATAGCTGTGGTCAGGCTGTTTTTTCCCCTAAGCCAATTGATTTAAATGGCAGTAATTTGGCTAGCGAGGCTAGTCCTGTTTAAATTAAAGCCATTAATATAATAGCACCAGTCTTGAATGAAATCCATCTGTGGCAGAGCCTCCACCGGTCAGTGGTTTAATAACTGTCCAGGGATATCCTGAAAACACCCACATCCGTACAAACAGGAATAACAGATCAAAATCAATATCCAGAAAACCTCCTGTTTCACTAGGGAAAAGAGAGAAGTAGAGGCATTGTCAGAGGAAAATGGAAAATAATATTTTTCTTTTCAGAAGAACAGGCAGGTAGGAAGCAGAGTTCTGTTATCTGCATGGGAGGGAAATATCATGAATCTTTGTTCTTTCTCTAGAATCATGAACTGCAAATTCTTTCTCTTGTCTGTATGTACGTGTCCATACAGACTCCTGCTCCTCCCACTGCCTTTCTCCACAGTGTTAATTACACTTACTTTAAATTTATCAATTTGATGACCTATACATACATTGACTAATGTAAAAAGTCTGTTTCAGAAAAGCTTAAATACAGAGCATTCAGCTCAAAAGGAACAGTGAAATGTAACTGAGGATTAGCATCCAATATAGAGAGCTTTTTCTTGGCAGAGGGTTTCACAATGTGGTTAGGATTGATCTTTTAACTTCCTCCTCCATTGTTCCTGATTCCCATTGTGGCAGGCTGCTTTATATTATACAGCAATTTTTTCCCTCCTTGAAGGACTATGCAGGATTTTCCTCAGACCTACTTAATGTCAAGCCTTGTCTCTGGGAACTTTGGGACACAAATCTTCCATTCTGAATCATGTACCTTTGTGCTTCGGTCTCACCTTTGTGAGATCAATAGCACCTTCAGTGTAGTTCTTCTTTTGAAAATCACCACAGTTTTCCCCTTTAGCAAACAACTCTACTGTATTAAAAAAAAGGTTGAGTTAATTTCATATTATATGGGTTGTGTCCCAGTGACTTAAATATGACTGTTTTAAGTTATGATTCATTGTACTGGGCAGCATTCAACTTCACGTTTTGCTCCAGTGGACAAGAGATCAGTGTTTAGGCTTATGTGTAATAAATATTACGCTTTTGTTTGAATTTAGTTTTGCACTTTGCAGAAGAGAAAAGAATAGTGTTTGAATGAAATAACATTGGATTTACCTCTGTGTGTATATAGCTGTGTATATATGTGTAATGTGTTTATATGTGTATATAGCTGAAGAACTGGAACTTTAGAATACATTTTAGGTGTTTAATTTTCTACAATCCCTCAACTCAACCCCTCCGAAGAGACAAATAAATAAATAATAATAATAAAAATAAAAGAATTAAAAAGGAATGCTGTTTCACTACTGACTATTCCAAACAATTCTTCAGCAGATCTTCTGCCCAGTGACCACATGCTTCTCTGAACTAAAAATAATGAACATATCCTCAGCTTTTTTGCTAGACAGAACTCATAATGCTGCTTTAAATTAATGTTACCTGACATTTTCCACTGCTTTCAGTCACTTGTTACTTTTTTGATATTTAATTGTAAAGAATATTTCCACATGACTATGGACAATGCAGTAGAAGATGGTGAAGTTCAGTGATGTTTTGCTGTTCAGACTCCTTTGTGTTTTTGGGAGCATAGAGCTCCCTTAATTTTGTTGAAACCTACAAAACAGTATGGGAACAACGGTGGCAATATGCTTAGGCACTCATGATTAAGTTAGTAAATGTAGACTTGTTTTGTATCTGTAAATGGTTCATAGAAATGCTACATTAAAAATACTGGGACAGTGACAGAGTTTGAGTTGTTTAGCGGTCTTGATCGGCCACACTCTCCTTGACCACACAATCAGTATGAATAAAAAGCACTGGTAATACTTCAGCATTGCAAAAAGCAGGACTAATATCTGGGATTCCGAGGCAGATTTCATTAGCTTGGGTTTAGTTTACTCACAAAATTCCCAGCCAATTCAGAGCTTGCACCAAGCAAGTCCCTATCATGTGGACTTGCCCATAGACAGTTATCTTAAAGGAGAAAACAATTAGGTTAAGCAAAAAATAAATCATAATGGTGTCCTACAATGGACATAGAAGTAAAATCTTTTCCAGTATTCTATGAGCTAGCATTTTTATTTCCCAGTATTTTATCAGCTTCACAATGCAGGGCACGACTTCCGGATCTGTCCAGAAGTTCCTCCAACACACAGCAAAGCGTGACAAGCAACATCAGAGCAAATATTTCTGGTCACATTTTATTTTATTTGATAAATCAATGGGACAGACTAGATTTATTTCCAGATCTTTGGAAAAGAACATTGTATCTGGGTGTAACTGAGTTTGGAAGCTGATCACAACTGGGTGTAGCTCGTGCTTTTTCTTTTACATTTCACATCAGCTCGTCAGCTTCAGTAGTAAGAAAAGACTAAAACCTGATTGTTGAATAGACCCTTTGAACACTCATAGCATCTATACGCACACACCCTTGCAACTACCTTATAATAACATAGGACAAAGAAACTGAATATGGAATAAAAAAAAAATATATATCTGATCCAAGATCATATACTCTTGTCATGACCACAGTTTCACATAAGTTATTGGAATGCTGAAAGTAAACAGTCTGAGGCCGTTTACAGCAATTGATGATCAATCCCTAATCTATACTTTTCAAAGGCAATACATGAGAACATGCAAACTTCTGTGGATTTTTTCATAAATTTTTCTACTTAAAATACGTGATCTTGTAGCGCTTTCAACACAAGTACAAATGGGTAATGTTACTAGGAGGGCAGCTCTGAAAGTAATGCCTCCCATTTCATTTTGCTGGTCCATGACATCAGAGGTTGATGTTGGTGGTATGGCATAAAAGTTAAACGTTCTTATCAGTATTCTGTTACATGTTGTTGCTGTGTGACAGATGGCAGCAGAGGGGCTGTCTGACTAAGTGGCATCTGACATGGAAGTGCATATGAAGCAAAGGTGTGGAACTGAATTATTCCATGCAGAAAAAATTGTACCCACTGACATTCATCAACACTTGCTGAACATTTATGGAGATCAAATAGTGGATATGAGTGCAGTGAGGCAGTGGGTGATGTGTTTCAGCAATGATGACGTTACAGCAGCTTCAAACCAGTGAGTCTCCTCCACTGGAGCAGATTTTTGAGTGCAGCATGTAAGCTGTTGTTCATCACTGGCATAAATTCTTAGTGGTGGCAACTACATTGAAAAATAGTGCTTTTTTAAGTGAGAATTTGCTCTATCAAGCAGTGTTTTTGTTCTTTTTATCTGTTGTAGTTTCCATGGAAATAAATAGGAGGTATTATTTTCAGAGCAATCTATGCATATGCAGATTCATACCAATTTACAAGGTTTTACAAATATTTTGGACAATTAATAAGTTTATCTGGAGAAGGTGTAACTTATCTTACAATAGATTACTGAAAATTATTCTGTAGTTGAGCTTTTCTGTAAATTTTCCTTTTTTTTTTTTTTTTTCATTGTATGTGATTGTTGGAGAAGTGCCCCTCAGTACTGGAAAATGCTTACATTCAAAAATCTTTAAATTACTTGGAATCAGAAAGTTCAAAGCATTCTTTTCTTTCAGATATTTTGAATATTTTGTCAGTATTTTCTCAATTTTACAACATTCTGTTTTTCAAGTCTAGCTGTAGGCAGAGACTATGTTGATTGAAAGTGCTATTATTGAAACCCAAAAATTTCCTATGGAATCATAAAACATCCTTAGCTGGGAAGGACCCACAAAGGTAACGAAGTCCAATTCTCAACATTGTCCAGAAATTCAACCTGTACTTCTTAGCATGCTGTCCAAATGCTAATCTGGAAGTCATTCAATCAAGCCAATGAAAAGAAGAAAATTATTAGGCAACACACTAGAACATCCAAGGCAAGACGAAGTAGAAGGTACTCTCTCATTTCAACCCATTCCTTTTAATATCTTTCCCTAAATTGAGGTTGTCATAATATATTGCTTAGAAGACTATTTTGTAAGTAAAGATGCAATCATTTTCATTTGATTGAAGAAACCATCCCATGTTTGTCGTTGGAACTCCGAAGTCACAAGGCCTGTGTCTGTACTTCTGTTATTGCTATAAACAGAGCAGTCACCATAACATCCTTATTTTCTGTCAAATATTACAAGACATCAGTGAATTCTAAGAAAAATGCTGTAGAGTGCCTGTTGTCGTCTCTTGGACAAGTTTACCACCTACACTACCACAAAGACTGTCACGTGGTTTCCAAACACAGTAAATCAAAAGATCCCCCAGCTTTACCCTACTTAACTAAGCTGTTCTTGCAATCTCTCCTGCTATCTACTGTAAACAGTAAAGAATTTGCGAAGGTTTTTCACTCCCTTAGTTTTTGATAGTGCCGTTTGTCTTATATGATGGATATTTTCTAGTTAATGTTAGTCATTGAAATGCTTGAGTAAAACTTTCTACTATAACTAGGGACTACCATAGCATAAGTAGGACACTGACACCTTTGAGGTTAGAGGACTACAGCATTTTGATCCTCTAGTGGGATCCTTCGGAGCATCCTATCAAATATCTGGCATGTCTAAGTTTCACAAACAATATTTTGTGAACAACTGCAAAAACCGGTCCCACATCTTGGCTCAAGAACTCACGTATAAATCCCATGGAATCCTTTCTAAGGTGAATTTAATGTACATGAAAAGTTCAGGATTGACAGGGAACAATTTTATTGCTATTTAAACAGTCTGTTTTTGGTGTTAAAAAAATCTCCTATTGCACAGTGCTTTAATTCACAAGAAATTGCCAAATGAGGAAATGATGAATCCTTTCATACGCTAGCCAGAATTCTGTTTACCAAAAAAATATGTGGGGGGAGAGAGGGGGAAAGAGAGATTCACGATGCTATTGTCATTTTGCTTTCAATTTATCAGTGATTGTGTCATGAAATGAAGTAATATAAATGATAATAATGCGTTGTTATGACTCTCTGTGTCATTTGCATTATGTGACATTCTGAATTTTTCAATTCGAGTGTTTAGAACAGAAAGTGTTGTCTTTGTTCATGTATTGGCAAGTACCTCCTAGCTGTTTTCCATGTAAAAACACATCTTTTGGCATACATTCAGTTAAAATTATTCATTCATATTCCAGAAATTGTTCCCTCAAACCTGTACAATTATAGATACAGAGCCACACCTTACGACTTATGCATGAACATACTGTGTAAGTTCACTCACATATATGTATATGAATGTGACCAAAGGCCCACAGACGAGCCAATACTATACAGTTTAATATATTCTGCACTGTGTGTGCTCATAAATATAGAGTTTCTGATGGCGGAAAAGACAGCATACTTAATTTTCTTGAGTTAGGAATGACTGCATAACTCACGGGTGGCAGAGCGAAACAAAGCCGCTAATGGATTCTGTACAGTCACCCCTACTGGATGAAAATAAAATTCCATTATATTGTCCACCATCATATATTTTATTTATATGATATCACAGGCTTATATCTATAGAAGAATTAAACTTTTTTTTACCCTTTGCTTAAGAAATTAATATGGTTGAAGAAATAAAAGGATACATTGCTGGGTTTTATTTGCCACTGTCAGGATCTAAATACATATTTCATTAAAGTAAACACACAAGTGCACACATTAATAATGTGATGTTTTTCTTAGTTCATTTTGGAGAGCTACTAGAATTAGCTCATCTGTCCTCCAGATAAGATGGAATTTTTGCTCCTTAGATTTATAATCTGGAGTTTTATATCTTTTCATTCTCTGAATGTGATACTGGACTTGCAAGTAGTCAAACTTGCATGACCAACTCCATGAAAAGTATCATACAATATCATCTTACATTACAATAAAACTAGACCTTTGTCCCATTATTTAGGATCAGAGACATTGCTGTCACAGTTTCCAATTTTGGGGCAGCAAAAGGGAACAGTAAACCAAATAGAAGATAAATATGTCCCGTGGATATAGACCTGCATGCTGTTGCTCGCAGCAAATGATCATGAATATAGTATCAATCAAAACTGGTGAGAAAAAATAATCTCAATATGATGTTGTTAAATAGCAATATGCAGTGAGTTGCGTATAGAAATGCAGGAAAAAAACTAAGCTGCAGTGCTATAAGTCTTTACTGTCTGCACTCTTTATGGTTGTCATTTCAAACTGACTGTCCAGCTACTCACTGCAGTAATAATGGAAAACAGAAGCACTGTTTTCCTTTCTCAAACCGACATACTTATCTGACCATATTACTACAATCATGATTTTCTTACTTTAAACACACTGCTCATTTTCTTTGCTTTAGTGCCATAAAGAAGTGCCATAAAGTGTGATTAGCTTGACTAAGAGAATATTTGTTTAAAGAATGTTAGTAGAATCTCAACTGAACTTTGGTGCCAATTTTACATTTATAAAAGAACCTGATGGTAGGTAATCAGGTGGGACAGATGCTTCAGTTCACTTCAAAGAAGCCAGACTGAATTTTTTACTGTTACTACCTTCCTTTAAAGAATGAGCAAAACAGCAAAGAAGTCTGAAACACCTATTTCTGTACTGTCTTCAAAGAAATGTTTTTGGCTGAGTGGGCATCTTAAATATGGGGATCTAAGCAGTTCTAGCTAGAAAGTGCTTAACACTCTTGAAAGCCACGCAACTTGCCAGCATCGTATAGCAGAATGCACATTCAAGATACTGAAGTCTTGCTGGGAAAGAGTATCATACAGTAATTAGCATGTCATCACTGAACCACTCAGATAAAAAAATTGTTCTGATTAAACAGTGTTTAAATTGCAGTTTGCTTGTACTAGATTAATGGTCTCTCCACTGTCTTTCTTCCACCTCTGTATCCAAAACACTGGATACCCTTTCTGTTACTCACGTAACTTCTCTTACACTTATGTGATATGGTGCTGGTAACTACACTCCTGTCATTGCATGGCTTAATATTTACATTAACATACAGAATATTATCACTGCACATCTCTGGTATCATTCCATGCAAAATAAAATTCTCTGGGAGCTGATGTAGTGTTTTATATTATGCCTTCTGAGTAATACTTCTGAAGTAATACTGCAACTACAGGAATTCTTCTCTTCTCTTCTCTTCTCTTCTCTTCTCTTCTCTTCTCTTCTCTTCTCTTCTCTTCTCTTCTCTTCTCTTCTCTTCTCTTCTCTTCTCTTCTCTTCTCTTCTCTTCTCTTCTCTTCTCTTCTCTTCTCTTCTCTTCTCTTCTCTTCTCTTCTCTTCTCTTCTCTTCTCTTCTCTTCTCTTCTCTTCTCTTCTCTTCTCTTCTCTTCTCTTCTCTTCTCTTCTCTTCTCTTCTCTTCTCTTCTCTTCTCTTCTCTTCTCTTCTCTTCTCTTCTCTTCTCTTCTCTTCTCTTCTCTTCTCTTCTCTTCTCTTCTCTTCTCTTCTCTTCTCTTCTCTTCTCTTCTCTTCTCTTCTCTTCTCTTCTCTTCTCTTCTCTTCTCTTCTCTTCTCTTCTCTTCTCTTCTCTTCTCTTCTCTTCTCTTCTCTTCTCTTCTCTTCTCTTCTCTTCTCTTCTCTTCTCTTCTCTTCTCTTCTCTTCTCTNTTCTTCTTTCTTCTTTCTTCTTTCTTCTTTCTTCTTTTTCTTCTTCTTTTCTTTGGAAGTGAATCAGTTTTCTGAAGTAGACTGGTTTAATAAAAGTGGTCTTCTTCTTTCTACTAAAAGTTTACCTGCGAGAGCCCCGAACATAATAAAATCAGATTATGAAGGCAATCATATTTACTTGTAATAAATCAAATCTTGCAGACATCAGTTAAGTCTCCCTTACTGCACTGGGACAATATCACACATGCATACATCAATACCTGAGGTGTCAGAAATATATTTCATAACTTCAGAAAAATTGCATACACACTTACAGCACCATTATGAGCAGTGAATTTGTAATGTGAACATTATGATGTATAAAGTGGCTTTGTTCCTACATTTAATAAGCACCACATGTCAAGCTCACAAACATAATAGAATTTGCTGGTGATTTCTTACCATTAGATGTAGGTTATTGTTTTCAGGAAGAAAACTTTTTCACACTTTATCAACAGTATCCAATTTTAAGAAGCCATCTTCTTTATTTCATCTGAATGAAACAGATTCTTTAGATTAGTGATATAAAATAAAATATGAGCCCCTGGGATACTCAATTAAACTGAACTTTAGCACAAGATCTTTCCAGATGCAGGGAAAATATTTCCTTTAGATTAACCCTGCAGAATATTTTACTTTTATTATTCAAATGTTGATATAATTTAAGATGGGTGAATTTGCTAGAAAATCTTCACTTAAGCCAAAAAAGTTGGAGCGCACAATTGGCTACTTCTTACTGTATTCTTTAAGCAACAACTAAGGTATTATCCACTAGGCCAGCACTAGGCTGTGGTATTACAGTCACACACAAAGGGGTATTTTAAGGTGTTCTCTCACCTAGTAAGGTCCATCGACATACCATAGATATGTTCTGTCGTTTTCTGTTTATTTATTTCAGGGGTTGGTTTTTCGTTTGTTTATTTGATTGATTAATTTCCCATTTAGAATTTGATAAAATTTGAAGTCGTAGACTCTTAAGTATCTGCTGTTGGTGAGCCATGAAGCCCTAAGACCTGGAGCACCTGTGTGGCTCCTACAACCCAGTGAAAACAGAGATATTTTGGAAACCTCAGCTCACAGCAGGAGCAGTAAGCCAAGGACATTGAAGAGATGTGGAACTATCAAACACATCCTGATGGATGACTTATCCTGCAAGTATCTTCATCAGTGAAAACTTGAATGTAAAAGAAAACCTATGTAAGTGATGTGTAAGATGTGAGATGTTCCTCGTACAGATTTCATTGCTGAGGCTCGGGAATTTTTGCTGGCTGAAGTGGGTATAATTTGTGGCCCTGTGCTGCTGGTTGTGACCTAGTGTACACAACGAAGAAAAGGAATATATACCTGCATTTATAGGCATTCTAGTTTTCCATATGTTACTGTTCACATATTCATTAAAATTTTCCTGTAGACCTTTAGAATGAATACACCAGAGTCCAGATCATGAATTCGTCTGAAGAGAAATTTGCATTTTTTTCTCTGACAGTTTGTATTTAATGTTATTTCTTTGGATCACGATAATCACTGACTGAGCCTGTCTGGTGTGTTGCATTGAGGATCATCAAATACAGCAAGTCACCAGCAGTCTATTAAAATTCTACTTATAAACAATAGAAAAAGAATACAGAAACTGGACTGTGCTTAGGTGAGACAATGAACTCTTATAATTCTCAATGATTTCACATTATCTTGTGTAAAGCATATCTATGTAAACTGTGGATCTCCAAGGTATGTCACCTAATTAAATAAACCTAGCCATATGTTTTTCAGAAAATTCACTAGTAATTTTTGACCTACAGGCAGATAAGAGTTGGGCTACTTCTCTCCTATCTCAGAAGTAGTAAACAGTAAGGCCAGGAATTAAGTGGTCCTCCTTCCAGCTGAAGTTTTTCTTGATCAATTGGAAATCATGGCTGTAGTTTATGCACAGATAAGGTAGCTATGGCTAGTTTAGGCTTAGTTTTTATGTAGCAGCAGCAGTAAAACAGGTTTCCCATGCAGGCTGCACTAACTTGCCTAAAACATAGACCTGCTTCAGGCAGCTAATGCACAGCTGAGAACTTTATTTATGTTACCTTGACTAAAGAGGGCAATTGCATTAAAGCTAGGATTATATCCACAAATTTTAGAGCCGTGCTTCAGAGTGTATTTCAAACTCATCATTTGAGACTAGACCTCTCATGTAGGCAAAGTGATAAATGGTTTAACTTGAACAGAGGCTGCATAACATCATAGAAAGGGAGTGAGCAATGGGAAAGCAATGTCTCTGATGTTTGAAGAGGGCACTCATTTATAAGAACTATCACATATTCTGCTGAAATTGGCATTTGACACCTCAGACCCAACAATAAATGCAACCTAGCATCTAGAAGAATCTAGAAAGATGTCATTCCACATGGAAGTGATGGGCACACTTGAAATAAACATTCCTTGAAGGGAATTTTCTTAATTATAGATAATACAGTGATAGTACATTTTGAAGATGAGTGATTATCTGCTTGCTATACACTTCAGTACAGTCCATTAGAAATATTTTAATGGAAAGAAGTACATTACTACATTAAAATATCATGGTGACGAACACCTTGAATATTAAACAATACTATTCCACAATGTTGTAGAAACAACTTTTCTTGAACTATGAGGTGAAAGGTGTTTAACATGTACATAATAAAAAGAAAAAGAGATTCTAACTTTACCTGGTGACAGGAACCGTAAATATTTTCTAAGACCAAAGGAACCTGGGGGCATTTGAGTACTATATTTTCACTG
>VXAB01007775.1:16518-29596 GCA_013399175.1 Odontophorus gujanensis
AAAAAAAAAAAAAAAGGCAGTGAAGTATGTTACTAGAAGTCGTTGCAAGTACCTTTTTACATAATCTTTATAAGATCCTTGGTAACATTTTAAACTTTATTCAACACTGCAACTTATTTTCAAACAAGTTTGCTCTCTAATGTTAGTGTGCTTCCCAGAAGAACTCATAAGATCAGATTTAATCAGTAGAGGTTCATATTGCCAATGACTTGTTTTGTTTTTGTTTCCCTTCTCCATATGAAATAGCCTGAGGGTGTTTACAGTTTTGATCACTAACAATATATATATATTTTTCTTTTCTGAGTGGTATTAAAGCAATTCAGTATTTAAAAGAATTGGTAACCTTCATTCCTAGAAAGACTCTATACACACTAACTCTGACTGTTTCACAGGCCTATGTTACACAGATAGTTGTTTAAGGTAACATTCTCCTTCTACCACCTCAGTGATCTTTCCAGATACTGTTCCCACTCCAGTGTGCTCTCAGTTGCCCCAAGACTGTGTTTACACTGTCAAGTACAGAGGAAGAAAACTTGATTACAAGTGATCCAGGAAAGTGGGCAGTGTTTGGCTGATCATTTACCCACTTGGATCTACCACTCCAACGTAAAATGTACCAGCCCAGATTATTCAGGGAGAGAGAATGGGAGGCTACCTCACTTTCCTTGTAGTGAAGAGATGCAGATAAGAAACTGCTTACAAAAAATAGCCTTGCTGCAGAAAAAGCCACAACGTTGTAGCATCCAGGGTCCTTGCTTATGTGGTGCAAGAAGAACTCAAATGTTCCATGTTCATTGCAGGGGAGTTGGACTAGATTACATTCAAAGATCCCTTTCAAATCAAACAATTCTAGGATTCTTTCCCTAGTACTTTAGAAAAGGAAAAGTAGGAACAATGAAAATATAGCACTAAATAATTTTTTCAGACCTAGTTCCCCTCTTTCCTAAGCACTTATAACTTCTCAGTATTGCCTTGATGTATTATATTGCTAAAACTGACAGAGTTTTTGTCAAATGTTTTATAAAAGTTCAGGTTTTGAAACAGAAACATTACACTGAGAAACATCTAAAAATAGATACTATTAGCTCTTGAAAACTTAACATTTTTATTTTGCACTTGCTAAGAGAAATATTTTCAACATAAAATATATTCTGTATGTGAGAGCTCTTATTTAAGTTCAATTTATCAATGTCTCTTTCAATATTATGAGGGATTTCTAAAGCAAAAATGGTGGATTAAACTTTTAAGAATCCTTTTAATATATTTTTAATTTAAATTTTTGATTTTGATCTTCTCAAAACTCTGACCTAATTAGTTCATTGTGTTAAAAGAGTACCATCGCTGATTTTAAAAATGTAAAATCAAGATACATACAGAGAAAAGGTAACATTATTAAAGTGTTGATTATAATGGTGCAGTGAACTTGAAATATAATGATTTGCTTTTCTACTGCATATAGCTTTTTCAAAATGCAGGTTCTATTGATTTCAGTTGTGGATGTGAGAGCTCAGCATTTCTACAAATAAAACTCTAAGAATCTTAAATTAGTATCAGAAAATGAGTAGCATACTCAATTAACCCCCTGCAGAAACTGATTTAAAAGTCTTGCTCAAGATCACATAGAAACTTAGTGGGAGAAGCATAAAGACATGCTCTGAAGAACATCTGCCTTTTTGTGACTGTCTTTTCTTTCAGAACTTTGATGCATTCATCTTACAGAAGTCACTTCTTATACAAAACACTGGTTTATCCACCAGAGGAGAGGAGAGGGAGAGGGAGAGGGAGAGGGAGACAGAGAGGGAGATGGAGGCAGAGATGGAGGCAGAGACGGATAGGGAGACAGAGAGGGAGATAGAGACAGGGCGTGGGAGGGAGAGGGGAGTAATGTAAGGGAGAATAGTAAACATTAATTCCATCATGTGGCAATTCATCTGCCAACATGATCTCTCACAGGATAGATGTCCTGTGGTTTGAAAAGATTATTTAATGTTAATATCTCTCCTTTAAAAATTCATATACTGGCTATATTACTGTGGTCTCTGAATATCTTTCAGCAGCAGAATATAGCATGAGTTAATCTTTCATCTTGTCTATTTATCTAGAATAACACATAGTATATAGGTTTGAGTTTAGCAGATATTTTATCTATTATGGCTTCTATACAGACTGTTGGAAGAGAAGTCAGTTTAGTTTATTGTCCTTTCAGAGGAGAGAACAATGTTGAGAATAGCAACGATCCTTAGCTTTTGGTTAAGCTTTTGTTTTAAGTGGAACTGATTATGTAAAGTTAGTTGGTTATTGAAATTAAGAAAACAAATCTTGACCTTGTGATTAAGCAGTCACACACAGAAGGTAAAATAACAAATTTGAAGATTTGGATAGATCAGCAGGTGACCAGAAAGAAGAAGTCTGTAAAAACAGTTAAGACAAGAAGTATTAAAAAAAGAATGGATTAAAGTCCTTTCAATATATAATTGTTTAATTTTCCATTAGGATGAGTGTGTAATAAACTTTTTTTTTTTTTTTTTAATTACAAAAGAATTATCTTCTTTGCAGCGTTTTCTTTTTGTTGTCTTAGGAGAGTAGACTACTGCTCCTTCTGAGTCATAGATATTACTTCTTTGAACTGGCTGGTTTTAGTGAGCTGGTGGAAATCCTGAAATCATGTCATGAGACAGCTAAGGGAACTTCTTGCTTATTGCACTTTTCTAGAAGCTGTACTTCCATATGAACGAGTTTTTTAATCCTGATAGTTGGTACTTGTGGGATGGTGTATTGCAAGATTTTGGGACCAGAGCATGAATAATGTCACATTCAGGTCATATATGAAATATAGTCCTTTAAGGTAACATTAAGAAAGATAATATTTGACCCAATTTCTTCTTCTTACAACCTTCTCAGTTTAAAATTTGAATTTCAAAATTTTACTTCAAAAAGTTTTATAAACTTTTCTGATGCATTGAAGAAGTAAAAGCATTGTCCAAAATTTCTGTCCTCTCCACCTTTTCCAAATTACTAGAGCATGGACCTCACAAAACACAAAGAAATTTGACCTAGACGAAACTGAATCAAACAAACAAACAAAAAGGCAATTGAACATATTTTAAATAGAAAGTGGTAGTTTGGAGGCATTTTATGTCAGTGCAGTTTAAAATGTCTTCAGAATTAGTTTCTCAAAAAGATTTGGAATGCTGACTAATCAGAGGACTATCTAGGCACTATTAGAGAATGGAAATTAAATTTATTTGAGTGACATTAAGCTGTAAAATATCACGTAATAAATGGAAATAAACCCCACTTCAGAACTGAAAAGGAGTTTGACATATATGTTGTTGCAGTCTGTATAATGGGCAGAAACAGGGATTCTTTTCTGAGTGTGAGTTTGACACCAGGTTTAGACTGGCTTACCGGTATTTTTACATCCTAGTAATATGGCCTAATGTTTTTACATGCAATGCTACATTGGAGAGAAGTCCGAAAACTCTCATATGACCTAGTTTGCTCTTCATGGCCAAAACAGCAAAACCAACTCAATTTGATAATTCAGCTAAGTAACATATACTGTACATAAACAGCAAACTAATATTCTGCCAGGCCATTGCCACAGAATATTTCTGCAAATCAAACAAAAAAAAAAAAAAGATGAAATGAACATAAAGTAGTCATGTTGGCATAACAGCATTACCTCCTGGTTGTCATCCAGCAGTCTCCTTTGTCTAGAGTTCTGTGTTAAGAAGGTACTTACCTTTGTGTTACAGTACTTTCACTGTTCTTCACATTTTTCTAATTCCTGTCATAAAAAAGAGCCTCTCAGATTTTTTTCATTTTCTTTCTTTTATTTGCTTTAACTTTCTTTCTCTCTTGTTTTTCTGGAAGAAGGGAGCACAGACATGCTCTATAAAGCTGACATAGCCTTCTAACCTGAAACCTCCAAGATTCCATTCACTGAAAATTGTTCAGATTTTTATAAAATAGCAAGATATTCAGTTTGTAGTGTAATGTGATGTAAAGAGTGCAAGAAATAAAAGCCAGGCAGGAAGACAGAAAAATACAGAAATGCTCCTGGGACAGTAAATTACAGACAAAGCCAAAAGCTGTGAATTTTTATCTCTAAACGAAAATCCTAAGAGTGAAACGAATATTTTTGCCACAAGTATAATTGTTACAAAGGGTAAGGACATACTGAATTAAATTGGAAGCTTGTACATCTACTGAACAATTTTTGATTGTCAGAAATCAAAATTTGGTTTACCTTCCAGTGTGATTGTGAACCACAACCAGAATGATTTAGAAGTGGTTATACAGATTGACTTACCATGATATTATCACTGATATCAGTGCTGACTGGTTGGAAAAAAGTCTCTGAGGAACAACAGAAGCTTTAGGATTTCACCAGCACACCCCTTCAGAAAGGAAAAATACACAGCACTACCTGATGCCTGGAGACTGAAGATTCATTCGTGTTTCTACCCTGTACCTCTGGTATCTTGCATAATCAAATCATTGGAGAGGAACTTTTTATAAGGGCAGGTAGAGAGAGGATGAGGGAAGATGGTTTTAAACTGGACAAGGATAGATTTAGACTAGATACTAAGAAGAAATTGTTTACTGTGAGGTTGGTGAGACACTGGAACAGGATGCCCAGAGAGGTTGTGGATGTCCCCTCCCTGGAAGCATTCAAGGCTAGGCTGGTTAGGGTTTTGAGCAACCTGTTCTAGTAGGAGATGCTCTACCTATAGCAGAGGGATTGGAACTAGGTGATCTTAAAGATCACTTCCAACCCAAATCGCTTTTTGATTCCATGATTCTATGATCCTGCAGTTGCTCTGGGAAGAATGAGAAAGATTTCACCTGTTCTCTGGGCAAGAACCAAATGGAGTTAAAATGTCACACTGAAGGAGGTAATAGAGATGTAATTTTATTATCCTTCAATATAAAGTATGCTGGAAATGAATGTGACTGTTCTAAAGCAGCCTGACAGTCGTGCTGGAAAAAGGAACATCCAGAGAACACAATATATCATAAAAAGACACATGGTAATATGGAGCCACTGCTATGGTAAGAACAGAGGAAATAATAAAAACTGTATAGAAAATAAAATATTTAAAATCTCTCACAGATTGCATATATCATTTCTTTTTTTCTTTTTCAATAAAGACAACAAGGCAGGCAGTAAATTGAAAGTATTTTCAGTTCACTTAGAGTAATAAATAAATTGAACCCTTAGTACTCCATTTTACATCATATGCTAGATTAGTATTGACAGCATTAGAGTTGTCTACTCAATAATTTTTCAATCATTTATTTTCATTTTATATTATTGTCAATACAAAATAATATCAGCTGTTTATACTTTCATCCTGGAATCACCACAGGGAAATTACAGCCTCAGCACCTTAAAGTTCTTTCTGTCCTGCAGGACAAATTATGTTGCATAATGTCATTTTCCTATAAAACAAGCAAATTGGTGAAACATTTCCTTCCTTTAGGCATAGATGAAATTTTAGTAAGAAAATGTAGGCCTTCAGTACCAAATTTTTGTTTAACAGAACTCATATCTTTTTCCTATTAATATAAATTAACACTGTACAGAGTTGGAATACATAAAGCTGTATGAACCAGTGATCTGTGTCATTAAGACAATTAGGATAAAAACATTGCTGAGGAAGAAGGCCTGATATGTAGACTTACAGCTTAGAAGGCACGTGCAAGTGGCTTCGCCAGTGTATGAAGTTGGGATAGGATATTGTAACAGCTGAATTAAAATGCTGAGACTAAAAAGAGCTTTTGGAATGGACGGGGATTTTCAGGACCGATGATCAGGCATATTTGCGCAGCCACACTATGTTAGTGAGCAGAAATATAAGAATTACAACTCTAAGCACTGACATGACAAATGCTGTAGAAACTAAAATGATAATTGAGAGCTGGAGAAAAGAGTAATTACAGACACTGATGAAGTATATCAGCACTCAGACCTCAAGATTTAAATCAGCCTTCTTGGAAAATGCTGACACCTTTCACCCAGAAGACATGCACATGGGAGTGATTTGGGTGGCAGATCATAAAAATGTAGAATCACAGAATCATAGAATTATTAAGGTTAGAAAAGACCTCTAAGATCATCTAGTCCAACCATAAGCTCATTACCGTCATGTCCACTAACCATGTCCCTAAGTGCCAATCAGCGTGTTCTTTGAACTCCTCCAGGAACAGTGAATGTACCAGCTCCCTGGCAGCCTGTTCCAATGCCTCACCACTCTTTCTGAAAAAAATAAAAATACAAAAAATCCTAATATCCAACCTGTACCTCCCCTGGTGCAACTTGAGGTCATTCCTTGCCGCAGCCTTCTTTCAGGTCCTTATAGAGAGCAGTCAGTGTCCTCCCAAACCTTCCATCTCCCCAAATTTCATCCTCCTCTCGTATGTCCTCCTCCCTGCCCTGTGTTTCAACAACCTTGGCTTTTCTCTCTGACAGACTTTCATCTTGTCCATCCTTTTCAGATACTTTCCCACCCATGTCTGCCCTAAAGTGCTGCCGTCTCCCTATGCCCCACCAAGCAGGCAAGGATATAGACCATTAGGCAAGCTGTTTCCATCACTCTGCAGAGTGGAGTCAACTGGATGGTTGAGGCCAGGCAGACTTCAGTGTGGGGCCTTTGCAGACTGCTGTGTGTTGGGAGTCGAGGACACCAAGGACAATTCATGGTCAGTAATTAGGCCAAGACCTATGTCTCCTGGCATCAGTTTAAAGAGCACCTTGGAAAAACGCAAGACATTCCCAGCACTGTGGCAATCATCAAAACTGGTGGCCATAAAGAGTTTCATGGAGTACAGTCATAAAACAGCTTGAATTCATTTGTCTATAATGGTGTGCTTCTCTATCTGACATGCTCTGAGAACTTCCGACAAAATAGTATTTAATATTTGATCCTAATCTTCACTCTTTGAGAAGCTAGACTGCAGAACTTTTTGAACAAATTCTGTTTAAGAAACAGAATGCTTCTATACATTTGCTACTTCTCGGAAGTGTTCAGATGAGATACAACTTCATTCCCATAGCTAGTATAACATTGAAAAATCATAATTTACATAAAATCCTGTTCAAAAGCCACTGGAGTGCTCATGATCTTTATTTTCTCAATTTGTTATTCCTGTGCAATCATTCCCAGCTTTCTGTCTTTGACAAAATTGATAAATTTTGTCTTCTAAAACCTTAATGAAAATTGCCTTGGATGTAGTTATGAATTCTTCCCTTGCAGTCCTCATGTGCTTCTCAGAGACATCTTCATTGGACAGGAATGCTGCCAATGCTGAAAAGAATGTTAAGTTTTGGCACTGTTGGATACATTTTCTGGTAAAGCTCTTTCAGACCAGTACTATAAAGACAATATTAACCTGATGTTTGATATTTTGACATTTATTTAATTCGTTGAGAAACATAACTGTTTTCTTCTCTTTGTCTGAGAAGTGTTAGGAACACTTACGATTCTTAAAAAATGTCTAAAGATGTGTATGTCATCTAACCAAATCCATCTCTGTTGCTACATCAGTGTCTTACATGCTTTTAGCTTTGACCTTTCTGCCTTTAATTTTTTACTTCTCACTCCAGAATTCATAAGTCTGTTTCTATAAACAGATTTGCTACAGATTCCTTCTTATTATTGCCCATGTTTTCAATTAAATTTATTCAGTCCAGTTCTGTCAATAAACAGTTCTTTGCAGTTTATCTTCTCTGTCTAAACCTGGTTACAGTGATTCAAATGGAGACAGTGTCATTTAATGTGATTCTGACACAATTTTCTTAGTCAACATGTAACACAAACCAGGCTTCTCTATTTAATTTTACTTCTCTGTATATGCAGAGTAGAGCATCTATGTAGTGGTTTTAAGCTCAAGCAATAAACTCAGTGAGTCTATAGTGAATATATTGTTTTCTAAATATTCATACTGAATCGTTGTGAAGGAATGGACAGAGTTCCTGTGACTTAAATTGTAATGAGGAAATAAATGACTGCATAAAGGTTGTACACTGCATTTCACACAAGGCTTCATTTCTAACAGGAGAAGTTAAATCACGTATAGCCAGGTAGAAGATCAGTGATGTATTCCGAACTGCTACAGTTTAGGGGTTTCAAATATTTTCTTGTTCTTTAGGTAGTGAAATCCAAACCAATCAAGGCATGAGAGGAAGCGAACTCACCCACCAACATGTAATTCACTGCTAAAATTTGGATCCTAGTTCTTGCTTTACTTTCGGCCACCTAAGATCTTCAGTGTCAGGCCATTCAGTTGAATTTGGGAGGTTAATATTGAAGATCTTTAAGGCCTCTTGGCATTTGGAATATAATGTGAAGAATAAAAGGAATCCTCAGATTTCTTTGTTGAAACTACTCTAATTTGTATAAGTTAAAAACAATAAAACCATGACAGGAATCAAAGAGAAAGGGAGAGGAAAACTGACTGTGAAGTATGCTGGTAAAGAAATGAAAAAAAGAAACAAGACAATTCTTCTTCTGATGTTACTTATGCAAGTGGAATAGCTACATTATAAAAAGCTGTGAAAAATGCACCTCATATGAAGAAATGGCTTACCTGTCTTAGACATGGGGACCATTACCAAAATATTCTATGTTTCTTACGATGTCACTGCCCGACATCCTATGATATTCTGTCGTGGCAAAATCTATTTCTTACGTGTCAGATGGAGTTTGGTTTAAAAATGCATGGAAAAAAAAGATAATATTTTTGTCTGATAATACTTCTTTCAATTAAAAAAAAAATAATAATAAATCAGTGTAACATCCCCAAGCAGCTTTATTTACTATGAAAAGATCAGACCAGACAGTGCCACTGCCAATCTCCTTGGCTCTCTGTCTTGTGTTCAGATTATACCATTATAAGTTAAAAAGGATATATGATCTTTTACTCTGTAGAATGCTTGAAATGCATCTAATATCTGCATCAAAAGGATATGAATTGTTTGCAGACTATGAATACTTTTTATTTCATCATTATTTTTATCTGTCCAAGAAATTTGAAGTATTCCAGATTAAACTGGACCCTGGGTACTCTTTCTACATGATAGCATAATCAAACCTCTTCTTTTTCAAACGTCATTCCAGAAGAAATAATAACTCTTCTAATATTTTTTCATTTTATCCCTTTCTTTCCTGCACATGGTCATCCAATACTTTCACAAAATGAGAACAGTGAGGCATATCTTTTTCATCTGAAAACTTCCAGAAGCTAAGATTACATGTAGAATACAAAATTTCATGATGAAAATGTAGTCATTTTTATAAAAATTTGTAGTAGAAAATCCATGACTGGTATCTTATATATTTAAAGCATAAATATCTGTCTGATCATTAAATCCCATATTCATATATTTTATAATAATGCCTAGCTGTACAAATATGCTTGTATTGTTTCAGTCACGCTGTGAGAAGTTGTACTCTCCATTTACATTCACTGAAATTTCGGATAACTCATTTTACATTTAACTCTACCCACTCTATTTTATCCAAATGAGATGCTGAAAATTATTATGATATGCAATTTGAGGAGAAAAATGAATTTCTTGAATGAAAAGAATTGGAGTTGCAAAGAACAGCAAGCCATTTTTAAGATGAAATACTAAAATTTGAAAAAGTTACTTTTTTAATGATTCCTAGAATCACAGAATTCTATAATCATAGAATGGTTTGGGCTGGAAGTGATCTTTAAGATCATCTAGTTCCAACTCCCCTGCTATAGGCATGATCACCTCTTACTAGACTAGATTGCTCAAAACCCCATCCAGCCTGACCTTGAAACCCTTCAGGGAGGGAGTGTCCACAACCTTTCTGGGCAGCTTTTTCCAGTGCCTCACCACCCTGACAGTAGAGAATTTCTTCCTAATATCTTAGCAAAACCTACCCTCTTCCAGTTTAAAACCGTTCTCCCTTGTCCAGTCACTATCAGTTTCTATAAAGAACCCTCTTTAAAATTCAGTTTGCAGTGCTGGTTCCTAATGTCTCTGAGACACAGAAGATTTAAAAAATCTTTCAGAAATTTTGTTGTTATTATTTTATTGTTCCTCATAAAACTGGCAGAGGACAATCCAGTTCACATTAGAAGGAAGAAGAAAATACAGTATGAACTTAGAAGTGCCCTCTATTCATTTATCTGTCTCTCCTTCCCCTCTGCTTTCCCATTTTCCCTTTTCCGTACTCTCCATGCCTCCCTAGTTCTTTCTTCCCCATCCTGCTTTTCCATTTACTCTTTCCCTTTTGTGTTTCTCTTCTTTCATCCCTTCACCCTTCACTTCTTTTTGCTTCCACCTTTTCCCACCACCTCCCTCTCTGGAGTTTTGACCAAATCTGTATGTCAGGAGAACTGAAAACAGATTTTCAACAGTTTTATAGGAGAAGACACTCCTATACCATATAACAGATACTTCATCTTGTCTGTATCTCAAGTTGTACATTCTTTCTGCAAGAGGTGATCCAAGTATTGCCAGCACTTACTATGCAAAATACATTTAGCTCTCAGGTCTCTTGCTGTTGAGTGATTTCTGAATGTCTATTTACTGTACAGTCTGAACAAACAGGATTAAAACTATGGGTTGTTTGCACACTGTTTAATTCTCACTTGTAATTTATTAGTGCTGCTGAATATATTTCTTAAGCTAGAAGTATTTTTTTCCTCCCTGGACAACCGATGTTGTTTTTATACATAATAAATAGAAAACAGAAGACATTGTACACATGTGAATGGAGAAATTGTTACAAGTAGAAGCCATTCTCCAAATATCTTTGAGAACAAAGCATTCATTCACACAGCAAGGAAAGATAATAATGGTCTTTTGATGCTTTCTAGGCTTTGACCCGAGAAGGCAAAGTGGAATTACATGATGAGTAAAACAGCTTCAGGGAGACTGTCTTGTCAGTCTTGTCAAACACCACGCTGATGCTTATTCAGCTCCCTACAAGACTTTTCTGCTCATTGCAGTCCAAAAGGCTAATAATAAAAAGGGTAACTTGAACAGTTTCCCCAGTATCCTTTTGACCTCTGTACTGAAGTCGACAACCACTGAGCAGATTTCTTTTATTCACAGATTTTTCCGGAAATTATTTTTTCCTGGCACTTGTTTGGGGTGAAGTTGAAGAACGAGGCTGTGGGGGTGGAATTTTTATATTTAAACTTACTAATTTTTCAAAGTGCCTTCAGATTTCCACAGCTTGAAAATATTCTTAAGCAGTAGTAATTTGTAGGCTCTTATCCTTATTTCAGACGAATATCTTTTCACAACCATTCAGATCATTCTGCTTACAGTAATGAATTAAAAAGGATGAAAATATTAGCAATTAAAATCACGTGCACCATCAAGCTTCTAGTCAAGCAAGTAGCAGAAGTAAATTAGACAACCTATTTCTAATTTTTATATTAGCTACACAAGCTAAAGTATTTCTTTTTTCCTTAAAATTCAAAGTCATAATTCTAAAAGAAAGAGGAAGTGTAGACAGTTGCATTACGTTTTTTTAAGTGTTCCCTAAGTATGATATATATATATATGTATTTAAAATCTAATGATGCACCAACTCCTACTTCAGACATTTTAAAAGAGCATGTTATGTAATGCTTTTGAAAGTGTGGCAGCTGATCTCAAAACATAAATGAGGAAGGTCCTTGCTTTCCAGGTGCTCTGGCTTTCTCACTTGTTAGGTACACCTGCTGTCCTGCAAATGTCTGCATCTTGTGACTACTGGCGATTCTAATTTTTTTTTATTTTATTTTTTTCTGAATTTCCTCACTCTCTGGCTTAATAGCCTCCCTTTGGCGGAAACTGAAGTTATACCACGTTGGTCTCCCATGCCACATCCCTTTAGAACGGTGTTTTTTGCACCCTTATCTCTTCCAGATGTTGCAACAGAATTACCTTCTCACCACTGGATAGAACTGAATAGAACAGAGACAGGCTATCCAGGAAACTCCCCAGTCCATCACTTTCATTATCACATCTGCTTCTCTGTAGAACCCTGCTCTCCTTCCATCACAGTTTCCCAGCTTTTGAGCAGAGAGGCAATATTTCTCTTCCCTGTTTCTCGGTTCAGCTCCAATTGAAGGGCCAATTACTTCCTCACAACTGTTATTCCAGCTCTCTCCTGGTTACCTGGTCCAACAATTTCTTAAGCCATTTTAGTGATTCCTTCTGAATTCAGGCTGTGCTCTTTATACTGTGTTTTCTTACGTTGAACTCAGTTCTATATAATATATCATAAGATAGAGATTCTATACACCAACTGCCTAAGTTATCCCCTGCTCTGCATAGGAAAGGCTACACAGGAATTACATGGTGAACCCTATTAGCTCAATTAGCAAGTCTGATTTTGGATGCTGTCTGCAGATAATTTTGAGCCTACTTAAAGTCTGTTGTGGTAGAAGACAATTCAGTGCAGCCCTGAATATTGAAATAACAGTACATGTTTTCTACTTCACAGTGGTTTTGTCTTTCAAAAAATGGTAGAAAGAGCACACAAATGCATGAACAGGATTTATTCTGGGAAAAGACAAGGTGAAAACAATTCTATGGAATATATTTGCTTTCCTTTCTGCCAAAGCAAATTTTTCTCATATGTTAAAGCCTAGTTCTCAGAAGAGGCTGAGCCCACCGCAGACTCTTCCGGGACACTTGGTGGTAGATTTCCAAACAGCTGACAACTTCTTAAATAGAGAATGTACAGTAGTTTCCTTCCCCCTTCCCTCTCTGTACCTCTCACAAAACATCTATTTTTGCATTCTGGTATCTAAAGAGTGTTTCAAAAATAAAATAAAAATTGTATTAATGTTGCTAACAAAAAGTCTGCCTTCTACTTCTGACTTTTCTGAGTCAGGCTGTGTGGGTCAATATGATTATGACTGTTTCTCGTCTCCTGTATGACCACCGAAGGCTCTATGAGATTTCATGGCTCTCACTTAAAATATTCTGACAAACGATAAAGATCTTTTTCTAGCCATAGAAGATATATATAGATATACAGATACATAGATATAGCCATAAAGATCTTTTTCATAGCCATTTAAGGTTGCTGTA
>VXAB01007778.1:305-74583 GCA_013399175.1 Odontophorus gujanensis
CCACGGGTCCTCGTCCGGTGGCTCGTCGTAGTCGTGGTAGGTGTGCTTAGCCGGGGTTCTCTTCTGCGAGGAAGAGTGGCCGCCGTAGTGCCTTACCCTCTCTGACCGCGCTTCCCTGGGCTTATCAAACCAGTCTGTCTCCTCCTGACCCAAATGATAGGCTTCAGAAACCAAAAACAAACGACAGTCAATCTCTCGCTCTGCAGGTGGGAACGCAGCCCGGGCTGAAGCCATGCAATGAGGCAGGAGAAGGCAAGCAGCTCGTCACACACACAGGGGACAGCCCGCGCGAGCGCCACCGGCCAACACCAAACACCCGGACAAGGACTGGAAAGGGGGGAGGAAGGCACGTGTCAAGCAAACTGAGGCCGTGAGTGTCTCTGCGGACGAGCATGCCCCGGGGAAGCGCCATGCTCTGGGTGCTCACCACCACGGGTAGCCGTTACCTTCGCTGTCCGAGACAACGCAATGGGAATCGTCCATGCCGTAGCCCTCCTCGTGCTTGTACGAGTGGTTCCTTGGCACGTCTTTGATGTGCTCTTGCACATCAGGCAACGAGTGGCTGGAGCAGAACTGAGAGCAGGGATCCCCTGCTGACTGCGGGCCGGGGCCCCCCATGGAGCGCGACCCTCCCACTGATTTGCCCAGGGGGCTGATGGGGCTCTCCTCCTCAGAGGGCTGCGTGCGGACCGGAGCCCGGCCCCGGCTCTGGCTCATGCTGAGGGATGAGGGCTTGGAGCTGCCCTTCTGGGACCGCTCTATACCCTCCCGCTCGAAGGACTTGCTGCGGCCACCTGCATCACGTCCAGAGGACTTCTCCAGCCCGTAGCCAGAGGAGCGGGTTCTGCCACTGCTGGAGTAGACCCGCTCCTCCTCATCCACCAAGTCCCGGCTGGACACGCCATAGTACTTCTGCTGCTCGTACACATTCTTCTTGAGGCCGTAGGTGATCTCGTCCTGCAGCTTCTTGGCCCTGGAGGCCACATTGCTGCTGCTGACTGATGTTGTCACTGAGTAGGAGGCCAAGTCTGACTCCACGTCTTTGGCTTCTTCGATGGGGGAGAACTTGGAGATCTTCTGCTCCATGCCCTGTTTCCTGTGCTTGCTGCGCTTAGAGGAGACAACAGCAGGCGCCAGGTTCTTGGACGAGTGCTTTGGCGGCACCATGCCGGAGCCATGCTTGTCTGCCCGCGAGGAGTGCCGGTACTCGCTGTCCCCGTAGTAGTAGGAGGAGCCTGCTGAGCTGCCTGACACCCTGCCGTTGCTCTCTCGGTGGTAGCTGTTCTTCCCACGATGGTCAGGGCCGTGGTGGTCATAGATGTCTTCCTCGGATTCCTCCTCTGCCTTGCTGTAGCAGCACGGCCGGCTGGGGCCCTCTGCATCCAACAGCTCGCTCTTCTCTTTGCCGTGGCGGCCGTTGGCTCCTGTGCCTGTGGGCTCTGCTTTCTGCCCATCCACTGCTGGGCTCTCCTTGGTGAGCTCACTGATGTCCTCAATCATCACGTAGTTCCGGGGAATGTTCTGCTCCAGGTTGGTGTAGAGGGACTCAGAGGAGAAGCTGGCCGAGGGGCCCTGTGTGACACCGGTTCTGTCAGCCAGACGGGCTTCAGGTGCCTTGTACTGATCGTAGCTGCTGCTCACTGCTGACACACCGAGGGTGACATCGGGGACAGCGGAGGAGCTGGTGGCTGTGCTGATGACCTCGTAGTTGGTGGGGATCTTCTGCTCCAGCTCAGCCAGTGAGGTCTGCCGTGGCTTCTGATGTGCGTCTGATGGGCTCTGGTAGAGCGCAGGCTGCGCCGTGGGCACGCCGGCCGTGCCGGGGAAGGTGCCCTGGGCTTGGTAGGGGTTTTGGGGCCGGAAGCCTGGCTGGGCAGGGGCACCCAGCTCTGGGTACACAGTGCCAGGGGCTGGGAAGGCGGCGGGTGAGGCAAAGGCAGGCAGCGGGGCGGGCGGCAAGCCATCCTGCGTGGTGCTGGCAGCAGGGAATTGGGGTGGCTGCGGGCGCGTGGCAGGGAAGGCAGGGGGCCCCGGTGGGGCCGTATAGGGGTATGCACCATAGGAGGCGGCAGTGAAGTCAGGGTACTGGGCAGTAGGTGCAGGGCGCAGCCCGGTGCCATCGTAGCTGGCGAGGCGCAGGCTGTGCAGCTCACTGTCGGACAGGTAGTCGCGGCGGTCAGCCAGGCCACGCAAGTAGGGGTGGTCCCGCGCCCCTCGGTCCTTCAGCAGTGACTCCTTGCGCTGCGTGATGCCCAGCTCCAGGTACTTCAGCTTGGCGTCGATCTCCTTCTCCTCCTCGTCCAGCTCCGCCTGCTTCTTACGCAGCTTGGTCGACTCGTGCTCCACCAGCTTCAGGTCACGGTCCAGCTCCTTCAGCAGGCTGGCCTTGGTGACTGGTGCCACAGCGGGGGCCTTGGGGGCCAGGCTGCCCAGGTAGAGCTGGGGGGTGGCTGGGCTGCCCAGGGCCACGTGGGGCTCCTCGGGAGGCGGGCTGGGCAGCGTGCGCTTCACCTTGCGTGCCAGTGGGCTCGACTGCAGTGTGCCCACCTGCAAAGGCAAGGGGAGGCCGTCAGTGGTGAGGCTGGTGGACCCCAGCCCCCCAGGGCCGAGTGCCCCGCACACGTTCCCTCATGCCCCCAGTAAGCAGCATTTATGTAAAGTCGTAATAAATAGGATGGAAGTAACAGGCAGGGCAATTTCTATGAATAATTAACAGGAGTGGCAGCGAGCCAAGTGCCAGGCTGCCTGCTGGCACGCCAGCAGAGGAGCAGTGCTGAGTCCTGCACAAACCCCTGCATGCTCTGCAGCAGGGCTGGAAAATTTGTCAGTGGGGTGGTGGCATGGGACCCCCTGAGCTGGGAGCTGTCACAGAGCTGTATTTCCTCACTGCACCTTGTGCTGGGCAGGTTGTTTGGGGACATCAGGCAGCTTGTCACCTGCCTGCCCTCCCCCCCTGTGCTGCTGTGGTATGAATGGGTTTTGCCAGGTCGTGCCTCAGTTTCCCCACCTTCAAAGTGGAGCTGTTTGCAGACAGGAATGTGAGCTGCTGCACCCCAAAGCTGAGCTGTGCAAGAGAGGGAGGGCACCCAGCTGTGGGATGTGAAAACCCAGGCTCCTGCCATGGTCACACCGTGCTGCTGTGCAGCTCCAGGGCTCCCTGAGTGCCTGCAGACCTGGAGGAGCTGCCCGCTGCCTGCTTGGAGGCATGGGGCCACGTGTCCATGCATGCAGGCTGCCATCAGCTGCTGCAGAGAGCCAACCTTTTGAAATATTAATTGCTGCAGCACTAATGAAACTGAAATGGCCTGAGGTGCCTCCTAGGGCCGTTCTCCAAGGGAAAGGTTATTTATTTCAGGACAAGAGTGAGTCGAGTGAGTGCATGTCTCCCGCTCGCAGTGGTGAGATGTCACCACTGAGAAGATTCAGCTTGGGTCAGCCTGGCTGGGTACACACAGGGAAAGTTGTGGCATGAGGACACATCCATCCCCAGCAGGGCGAGATGTCCGCTGAGCTGGGACACAAAGTGCCATCACCAGGGCAGGCGTCCAAACATGACCCCATGCACATACCTGGGTGCCTGGGAGCAGCGGGTGCTGGTAGAGGGAGAACCTGTCCTTGCCAGCTTCCTCAGAGGTGGGGCTGATGGGCTTGGGGTCGGACAGGGAGCGCTGCATGGTTTTGATGGGACGTGGCAGTGTCTGCTGGCGCTGGGCTGAGTCGGTGAAGTGCTTCTGGGGTGGGACGTGCGCCTTGTTGAGCCGCTCACTGGTGGCAAAGGAAGACTCCAGCAGGCGGTGAGGGGACAGCGGGGATACCGGCGAGTACAGGACCTGGGGGGAGCGGGGAGGCTGGCGGGTCACCAGCTGGGAGAGGGAATCGGCCGGCAGGTGGGACTGGTACCCAATCTCCAGGGGGTCCGGCTTCTTCTTCTCAAACTTGCCCAGGGTCTGCTGCCGCACAGCGTGGGGGTCCAGGGGCCCCGTGCTGACCATCTGCATGTTGGTGGAGTAGGGGGTGATGGTGGTGGGCACTGTGAGCTGGGGCACCACGATGCCGGGCTGCGGGGGCGGCTCAGGCTCCGTCTGACAGGCGAGGCTCTCACCTCGCTGCGTCTTCTCCGGGGCAGAGATGTACTTGACGATTTCCACACGAGGATCATGGGTGGTGATGTGGATGGAAGGCGAGACGCGAAGGAGCTGGTCGGGCTCAGTCTGCACCGAGCAGTCGCTGATGGTCTGGATGCCAATGCTGGCCATGCCACGCGTTGTGCCATCTGCCTTGCCCTCAGTGCTGGCATCGGCGTGCCGTGAGGGCCGGGAGCGCCGGCGTCGCACGGGCTGCTCCCACTCTCCACTGTCCTCCTCATCTGTCTGCACACTGCAGTCGGTGCTGCGCCGTGACCGCCGCCGCCGTGACAGCATGTACCGCTCCTCGCCATCCTCCTCGTCCGTCTGCACGCTGCTGTCTGCTGTCTTCCTCGCTGCCTCCTTCTCATAGGCGTCCCGCAGCCGCGGCATCGAGTTCCTCTTCTTGATGCCCCGTCCGGACTCCCAGGGCTCCTCAGCCTGCAGTGACATGTCCGAGGCTGAGCTGCTGAGTGGGCGCTGCAGTGCAGGGTAGCGTGGGCCGCCGGCACCCTCGGGACCCCCAGGCAGCGCCTGGCCGGCTGCTGTCCATCCATGTCCATTGTGCACTGGGCCTCGTGACACCTCAGCAGCCCCCTCAGGCGGACGGCTGGTGGGCTCGGCACCAGCAGGGGGGAAGATGGTCTTCTGCCTTTTCTGCTCCTCCAGTTGCTGCTGCAACTGGTGCTGCAGCTGGTGGATATGCTCGAGCTGCAGGCGCTGCTGGGCCAGCTGCTCCCGCTGCAGCGCCAGCTGTGCGTGCCGCTCCTCCTGCTGCTGCTGCAGCACCTGCTGCTTGATGCACTGTAATTCCTGCAGCTCCCGCTGCACCAGCAGCTGCTCCTTCTCCCGGTGCCGCTGCAGCTCAGCACGCTCCCGCTCCAGCTCCTCCTGCAGCCGCAGCTGCCGCAGCTTCTCCAGCTCCACGCGCTCCCGCTCCAGCTGCAGCACGTGCTCCTGCTGCTTGCGCTGCCGCTCCTCCTCGCGCTCCCGCTCCTCCCGCTGTATGCTCTCTGAGGCTGGTTTGGGTGCAGGGGCTGCCTGCCCCCCCTCCTTGCTGCCCGCAGTGGGGGGCTCGGTTCGGGGTGCTGCTCCTGATGCCTCCGCTCTCTGCATGCTGGTGGCAGGCGTGGCGGGGGCTTTGGCTGTGGGGCCGGTGCCCGGTGCGGCACTGACTGCCTTGCCAAGATAGACAGGCGTCTCCATCAGCGAGGAGGCCGGGAGGCGGCTGGGGGCTGGGTAACGGTAGAGGCCCTGTGGTGCCAGTGGGACACGGGGTGCGACGACAGGCACCCTGGCCAGGCTGGCAAGAGGGACAGCGGCCATGCCAGGAGGGCCATAGGGCCGGTACAACCCACGCAGCATGGGCCGCAGCACGGAGGCTGGCTGGGTGGTGATGGGTAGCGTGGAGGCGATGGGCGTGTTGATGGTGGAATAGATCATGCCATCGGCTGCCCGCACAGTGGCAGCAGATGGGAACATCTGCCTGACAGCACCCAGGCGCACGCCGGGCACGTTGTACTGCGCCAGGCTGCCAAAGCCCTGCCGTGTCTCGGGGACGGATGGGTTGAACATCCCACTGGGTTTTGGGGCTGTGGCACCCCCGGGCTGGGCCGGCAGCCCCCCACCACCAGGGCCATAGGACAGTGTGTCGGGGCCATTGGCGTGCCGGGCTCCATACTGGTGGTCCATGGAGTTGAGTGCAGCACACATGCGGCTGATCTCACGCGCGGTCGTAGCACTGTAGTGGGCCAGGCTGGACTCCTGGAAGCTGGCCAGGTCCCCTCTGGGTGAGTAGCGATAGTCGGAGTAGATGTTGGAGGCTGAGCTGTACCTCCGCATGGGAAGCGGGTGGCCCAGCAGGTCAGCAGGCTGGCGCAGGTCAGAGAAGGAGCCATACTGCAGCCCCTGGCTCAGGTACCCACCCTCAGCGAAGCCAATGCTATAGGAGTGCTTCATGGTGCTCAGGTCCACGGCGGCCTCGTGGAATGGTTGGTCCCCCTTCGGTGGGTAGTAGTTCATGCCAATTTCGGACAGGTTGGTGTCTGACATGGAGGAGTAGAGCCTCCCAAAGGCGCCAGCGGGGTAGAACTTGTGCTCCTCATAGAGTGCGGGTGCCGGCTGCTCCCGGTATGGGAAGGTCTCTGGCAGCTCTGGCTCCCTGCTGCCATACAGGGGTCCACTGGCCTTCCTGCTGGGGACTGTGTCTGCAGCCTTCTTCTCTGGCACCTTGGAGGTGGGATTGAATGCACCGGTGCAGCTGCCGCCAAAAGGGAACTTGTAGACCACATCGCAGCAGGCCACCTGACTCTCCGCCTTCACGCCCGTGAGGTCCAGCACATTGGTTGGAGGCTCTTCCTTCAACACTTTGGTCACTGGGCCAGCTGCCACATCTTCCACCTGCACCATCATTACTTGGGACTTCTTGCCACTCAGGGTGAGCAGAGGGCTCTGAGTCTTCAGCTCCACCGGCACGGCGCGGTACAGCTCTGAGCTCTGCTCCTGCGGGAATGGCTGTGGAAGGCCACCGACACTATGTGCGACACTGGTCTGTGTGATGAGCACATCCTTCTTTACCATTTGGCTGGGCAAGTTGTACCTGGAGAACTTCGCCTGGGGAGGAGTGGGTGGCTCAGGCTTGCTGGTGGGTGCAGGGCTGGCTGCCCCACTGGCTCTGCCAGCACCTGTCTGAACGCCCTGCTCCACCTGCTTCACCTGTGCCAAGCACACCGGGCTGCCGGCCCCCTGCCCGAAGTCCATCCGGCTCTGGAAGGGGTCTCCATAGACCACGGGCTGCTTGGGTTGGGAGATGAGCATCGGGGAGGCGATGGCAAGGCCAGCGGTGCTGGAGGCCGCGATGATGGCATGGGGCTGCTCCTGGGCATTGAGGTTGATGATCAGGGGCTGGATGGCTGTGGACTGCCGGCTGGGGATCTGGTCCAAGGTCAGGCAGTACTTCCTGGCCTCAGTGGCCAAGGAGGTGAGATCCATGCCTTGGTCTGTTATAATGATGGGAGCAGACTTCAGAGCAGTGCGGAGGTCCACAGCGCTGCTGCTCGGCACCTTGGGCCCCGGCTCCACACGGGAGGTGCCAGGGATGGAGGAGATGCGGCACAGCGAGATGTTCTCTGCTGGCAGTGCTCCCCAGCTGTACAGCCCTGTGATGCCATCGGGGCCTGAAGTCACGGGCACCTTCTGGGCTGTGTCCTTCACATGCTGTGCCCGGATGAACGTGCCCAGTGGTTGCTCTGTCTCCTGGCCATACCCATGGGTCATCACCTGCCGGCTTATCCTGGTGGGGGACGAGGCAGGGGATGCAGAGGAGCTCGGTGGCTTGGTCTGGCTGGCTGCATCAGCTGCCAGTGTGATCACCATGAAGGGCGCATCCTGTGAGGACTGCTGCCGGGTCAGGCGAGGTGAGCCTGCCCGGTGCGGTGTCTGTGTCCCCTGGGCCACCATGGGGGAGGAGGCCGAGGGGCCGGTGGTGGTGGGGACATCATAGGCGAGGAGAGGGCTTTGCGTCTGCGTGGAGAACTCAGCAGTGGACTTGGCAGCGGGGCCGGGGGTCATGGCTGCTCTGGGGGCAGTGCGAGTGGGACTCTGAGTGGGAGATGTTGGCGAGAGTGGCGGGCTGGAGCTCTTGAAGAATGAGTATGTCTTGGCTGGTGGGGGCTTGCCATCGCTTACTGCTTGGAGCTTCTCCCTCATTGTTTGCACGCTGGTCTCCACCCCCACCTTGCTTCGGGTGATGTCCTCTGTCTGTGAGCCATAGCTGATGGTGCTCTTTGCCTGGCCATAGCTCCTGGCGGGTGTGGCCACAGCCTCTGCAGAGCTGTAGATCCGCGGTGTTCCAGTGGGGCTGGCCCCTGCCGTTGTGACCATGCTGGTACCTTTGCTGAAGGTGTAAGGGGCTGTGACAGGCTTGGTAGCTGGGCTGGGCGCTGCCGGGGTGCTCTGGAGCTTGGCCAGTTCCTGTCCCTCTTTGGCAAAATGCTGCGTTACCCGGACATCAGGAACCGTCTTGCTGCCCTCAGAGGTGGAAAAGGAGACAGGAGCAGAGAGCTGTGTGGGGCTGGTGCCAGGGGTGAGGGGTCCCCCATTTTGCTTCATTAGCTCAGCATATGCACTCTCAGCATTCAGAAAGTGCTTCTCCTGGTATGTTTCCTCCTGCCCTTTCTTCTTGTCTCCCTTCTCCAGAGCCAGGTCAAATGAGGAGGACTGATGCATCCTGGCGATGCTCTGTGATGTCTGCAGGATCTCCTCGTACACAGCGCCTGGCTTCGACAGGGAACCTGAATAGTCAGGCTGCGAGGGGCGTGGGGGGCCGCCATCATAACCATACTCATCCCCATACTGGTACTGGAAGCCATTCTGCCCCTCAGTGCCACGGTATCCGACCTGCTGGTAGGTGCTGCCATAGGAAACATCCTTCTGGGCCTGCTGGACCTGCTGCTTTTGCATCATCTCTGCCTTCCTCATCATCTCCTCGTAGGCTTCCTCGGCGCTCTTGAGGGGCTTGCTGGTGGGCTGCACACTCTCTGTCTTCTCCGTGGGGGAATACAGCGACATGAAGGTGGGCAGGTTGTACTCGCTGCCCGACTTGTACAGCTTGGAAGTCACAGCATCAAAGCTCTCAGCCTCTGAGTCGATGGATGGTGAGTACTCAGAGCAGGAGGAGCGATGCAGTTCCTCCATCTCCGCCGCCTGCCGCAGCTCCTCAGTGGGGGAGGCATCTTCGATGGGGGACAGGTTGCTGGGGGGGGTTTTGGAGCGCTCCCTCCTCCGCTGCGCCCTCAGCTCCTCCTTGTCACGCTTGGTCTTGCGTGCTGTGCTGCGGATGCGCTGCTGCTCCACCTCCCGCATCTTCTCCTGCTCCCGCAGCAGCTCCTCTTCCTCCCGCAGCTCCTCCTCCTCTGATGAGTCCTCAATGGTGGGCAGCAAAGGGCCATGTGAGCGGTGCCGAGCCTTCCTCTGCTGCTTCACTTCTTCCAGGCGCTGCCGCCGGCTGGGGCTGCTGTCGCTGTCCTCCTCCAGGGAGGAGATGGAGGTGGGCGAGGTGCCCGAGGTGTAGCTGGGCGTGGTGGCCGGCAGGGTGGATGAGTACTCACCACGGGACCGCTCCTCGGGTGAGCCTGTCAGGCTCTCCATCTCCAGCTCGGGCTCCCGTTCCAACCCAGCATCTGCCTCCTGGCTCACCTCCATCTCCCTGCCGTAGCCAGTGGTGCTGTTCAGCTCGATGGTCTTGAAGCGCCGCAGGCCCCCCTGGGCCGTGCTCATGTCATCGCTCTCCGCTGTCTCCAGCTCCTTCCTCTCCTCCTTGTAGAGGCTGCTGGGGCCGTGTGGCAGGTGCCGCTTGGCTGAAGGAGGCTCTTTGCCCTTCTCCGCCTCAGCTTTGGGGATGCTATACTTGGCATGCCTGTAGCCCTCTTCCTCCTCTTCTTCAAGGTTGTCCTCCTCCGCACTCATCTCCAGGATCTGCCTGCGCATGAACTCCTCATCAGTCACCTCCTCCCGGCCCTTGGGGCGTCCAGGCACCGGGGAGAAGCCCCCCTCGCTGCTGTCCTCTACGTAGTCATGCCGCAGCTTGCTACCAAATTCATCTGAGGACTCCACGCTCTCTCGCTGCTCCCTCTGGTTCTCCCACTCCAGCGAGTCCTCATCCTCCTCCAGGATGTCCTCCAGCTCCTCGTCAGAGTCGAAGGCTTCAGGGGTGATGGAGAGATACCGGGGCCGCTGTCGCTGCCGCTGCTCCTCCCGTGCCTCTGAGCCCTTGCTGGGCTCTGCTGGGGCCCCCCGTGCCTCTAGCAGCGGCCGCATGCTGCTCTCCAGCTTGGTGAGCTCAGAGGGGCTAGGGGGGCTCTGTCCTGCCAGTCCAGTGCCGCTCAGCTTCTCTTCCTCCTGCTGCACCAGCCCTGTGATTTCGCTCTGTGAGCTGGAGATGCCATCCGAGGAGTAGCCAGTGTCGCTCAGGCTCTGGGGGCTGCGGGACAGGTCTGGGGGGTAAGGCTTGCCCGCATCCTGCAGGTGAGAGGGAGCATGGCATTAGGGTATGTGAGTGCCCCAAGTAGGAGGAGGCCCTGGGAACCCTGCCAGCCCCACCCTGCCTGACAACAAACACCAGAAGGCTGTCTAGTGGCAATACATTTTATTTTCTACTGCTGAGAGACCCAGCGATGCCACCTTAACCCTTGGGATAATTATGGCTGTGAGCACATCCCTGGGGAAGGGGACAGGAGCTTGGCCTCGGGCAGAACTGGGAGCACAGCACTGGCTCTGTGTGTGGGTAGGGAGCAAGAAGAAGCAAGAGAGGTGGTCCCTGGGATCCTCATTGGATGCCAGCAGGAATAAAGGTGCTGCTTTAATTGATGGTACAATGAGGCAGTGCTGGGATGAGACTCAGTGTCGCTCTCAGCAGTGCAGGCAGCACCAGAGAACCTGTGAGCAGGGGGACCATGTACCCCACTGGGTTGGGGAGCATCAGGGTGTGAGCAGCCCCCTCCTCAAGGGCTGGGATGGCTCCTTGGGTACAGCCATCCCAGTGCTGCTGGGCTCCTTCCCAAAGAGCACTGAATTAAAAAGGAAAAAAAACAGTGGAATGATCTCAAGAATACCCATTTCTGCAGTGCAAGCTGGAAATGTTTCGAAATTGGCTTTGGGTTTAATGACAGCTCCAACTGCCCTTTAAAACCAATGAGACAAAGACTACCTGAGCTATTGCATTACGCACAAGAAGCTCCTGAGTGGTTTGGCCCCTTGGGAACCACTGTGCTTTGACTGCTAAGCACCGCTTCAGGAGACCAGCGGGTGTGACAAAATGCCTCGCTGTGACCTGGAACACAGTGACCGCGGGGGACAAGGGCAGCGCTCACCTCCAGCTCCTTCACCTTCTGCGCTTCAGGGGCTGTGCGTCCCTCCCTGCTCTCCCCCTCTGGTTTGGGGCTGATGCTCTTCCCCTTGGGCGCTGGAACAGATGGCTCCGGGGCAGCTTTGGGCAGCGGCTTCTCCTCTGCTGGCACTGGTGGCTTCTTCTCTGGGGCGGGGCTGGGGGCCCGGCTCTGCTCGGGTGCCCGCAGGCTCTTGGCGGGGGAAGGCTGCCGCTCAGGAGGTGCCGCCGGCTCGGCGGGGGCCGGTGCCCGCTGGCTGGCTGCCGGTGGCTGGTGCCGGGGAGAGCCGCTCGCAGGTGTCTTTGGCGCGGGCAGCGGCATTGGGGCAGGGTCTGCCAGGCTCCCTTCCAGCAGCCTCTGGGTTTGGCAGTTCAGACACAGCCATTCGTTTTTCTGCAGGACATGGAAAGGAAATGTCGTGTTAGAAATTGGTGCCAACAGAGGACTCCCTTTCTCCGGTGCCCAGCAGAGATGGGCATCGTGGCAAGCCCTGGGATGGCAAGGTTCTGCTGTGGTTGCGGCCCCATCCCCAGCAAGACCATGGATCTCAGCAGTCCACACACCACGGGGCTGCACCTCACTACGCACTGACAACCATCAGAATGTCTCATTCCTCCCATCTTCCCTTAAGGTGAGAAGTCCTAATTGTGGTTCATGGCGACAATCATTCTCTTTTTATGCCACCTCTTTGTTATCCTGGAGGAGTTTAAATGGTGAAGACTAGATCTCTTGCAGACTACATCAAAACATCCACCGTCAGCATCTCTCTGAGGGGGAACAAGCCCAGCCTGAACCTGCCTTTGGCTCCAGGTGTACTGCCTGTGGGCTGGAGTGCTCAGCCCTGCCTGCTCTGTGAGGAAGAGCAGGTGGAAAGTCCACTGGAAATGAGGAGATGCAGCTTGCTGGGCTGCTATGTGACTAATCACACATCAAAGCAATGCGTTGGGCATCAACAGAAATGCACTGGGCATCAAAGCAGTGCACTGGACACTGAAAGCAATGCATTCAGAGTGGGGAAGGCCCAACCAAGACAATGCAAAAGGACAGGTTTGGGTCCCCAAGGGGACCCCAGGTTTAGGTCAAACAAAGCATGGTGTCATGATGGCAAATGCCAACACCATCACATCCTAAGTGCCCTCCCTGCTGGTGGGTCCCAGACAGCTTCTTGATGCAGTTTGTTTTCCTTGCTACAACAGAGGCCTAACAGCATAATCATAATGCTTAAGGATCTTTTTTTTTCTAGGTTATCAGAAAGTACTGGCTACACAAGTACGCAAAAAAAACTTCCCAGAGATATTACTGCAAGTACACGCTGTGCGGAAAAGAACAAGACAATCTCATTGAGTGAGGCTCTCAGCAAGAGCCTTCATTTTATGACCTGGAAAAAGCAGCGTGCAGCTGGGGCTGTAAGAGAGCCTGCAGGGAGAGGCAGGAGCCCTGCTCACAGCTCAGAAGCACTCTCCCACTCCGAGTCCTCAAAGGGCTATTTTTACCCTCATAGGAATGTCCAGGAATAAGGCCCTGACATTTGCTTCACTTTTGATGTTTCATCATTTAAAATCTTTTCTCTTTTCTCGGCTCACAGCCAGCTGCTCAAAGCCATCTCTCCCCATTCCCAGGTGATCCTCTCCCCCACCTCGCACCCCCAGCTCCTCTGCCTGCCCTGTGCAGGAGCATCCTTGGAACACGTCAGGGTTGCAGAGGGCCATAAAAGAAACTCTTCAGCACGGTAATATTTAATTACTGCTTAATCAAAGAGAAAGTCTAATTAAGGGGCAAGTGCAGCCTATTGTATCCTAATGATTGCATTTGTCTTCTTTTATTTCGGAGCTGGCTCTCATCATGTTGCCTCTGAATCAGATCTCCTTGTCACACTCTGCTCTGTAATTATTTCAGGCGGCAGAAGAAAATGTAATTGTGTGACACAAATTGAATCCCTTCCTCACGGATATGCGCAGGCCTGCGTTTTTCTTCCAGGATTCCCAATTTCCTCGCAAAGCTCCCTGTGTGGTGGGGCAGTGAGGTGATGGGGATGGCACAGCTGCTTGGGCCCTTTTGGGGCAATGCAAGTCAAGGAGGAGGGTGGGCTTGAGGAAGGGTCAGGTGCCACCTTGGCTCCGTGGCCTTGGGCTCTGGCCAGCGTAGTGAAGGGATAGCCATGATGGCAGCCAGTGCACATTCAAAGCTGCAGCCTCTGAACACAGTGCTTCGCTGGCTCGGGTTTGCCCAGGCAGAGAGGCAGGTGCTGTGTGAGAGCAGAGGTTTGGACGGATGTTGGGAAAGGCCCTTTGGGAGGCAGCAGTGCAGCCCCAGGTTGCTCACCAGGGCTGAGCTGGACAAAGTCTGGCTGCCCTGTCCCCGTACTGGTGACCACTCTGCACTGTGGACCCCATAAACAGTTCAGGCGTGCAGTGGGATGAAGCTTATGAGACCCCAAGATCAGCTGAGAATGACTCCTGCCACAGGGACTGGGGGTCTCGTGGGGCCCCACACCTCCTCGGCTGTCCCCAGCTTGGTACAGCTGTGACGACTCAGTTCTGCAGGGCCACTCTGGGAACCAGAGAAGGAAACACTCTCCGTTAAAAATAGCCCTGCCAGGAAGATTGCAGAGCTGCACTGAGCCGCCTGTCCCCAGCAGCAGGGGAGCAGGGAGGCTACGGCACGGGGAGGGAGCTGGGTGGGCTCTGTGTCAGCCACACTGGGGCACCTCTGCTGTCCCCTCCTCACCGAATGGGCAGTGATTGCAGCTCCCACTGCTCCTCTTTGAGCTGAGGGGCCCATTTCCCCCCAGGGCCGGCACCCGCTGGTGGCTGGCCAGAGCTGTGCTCGCCAGCCCCTAATAGGCTTTACCAGGCAATTGTTTTAATTTACTAATGGGCAACGACAAAACGGTAATTAACAACAATAGAAGCCTTCCCACATCATTTTGGTCAATGCCACCGCTTGGCAACTTAATTAACCACTGAGTCCCCCAGCGCCGGCGGGTTTTGTTGCACTGTGAGCTCCAGCAGCCGTGCCAGCACAGCTGCCCCCTGGCACAGCCCCTCCTGCACTTCATCTCCCATCTCTGCTCTTATTTGTGCTCCTCGGCATTATTTTACACGTTTCAAGCGATAGATATTAAAATACAGCACAGAGGCTGCACGAAATCAGATAAGCGGTGCGAGGTATAAGTATCCTACAAGCCAGATCTCATCTCCCAGCATTACATGCGGTGAATCTCCCACGAATATTTCATTTATTTGCTGACAAGCCCTGTGCAGGGCTCATTGCGGTGACAGATGGGTGCCTGGGAAATATGGAAAACACTTCTGCTATCTGAATCAAGATCCAAATTAACAGCAAGAGCCTTGCAGCACGGCTCCGCAAGCCCTGCTCCATTTCAGGGATCTTTCTCCCAGCTCCTCACACGTGAACACTGGTGTAATTCATTTTGCTCCCCGGATGCTGCTGCCTGAATGCCAGTTAATGTTTCTTCCCTTGGTTTCAGCTCACTGGCACAGCTGAATTCTCTGGAGCTGTTCTGAGCATTCCCTCCATGGGCTGCACGTGGTGCCCCTCCGTGAGTGCTAACGAGCACTTCCTTGGGTGGGAACCAGTGGAAAAGATGAGCCCAGTAGGCGTTGTGGTCCAAGCACCCACAAGGGCTGTGTGTGTACTACCCTGCTCTGCACTTTCCCCTGTTTAGGGTTGGAGTGGGAAAGACTCCATTTTCAGGGACAGCAGATGACTCCACAATCTCTTATTTAAATAATTCAATTTGGGATTTCCTTCATCTTTTTCCAAGTGCTGTCTTCCTGACCACAAGGGCTCCCACAAGCCCCACAAGGGCTTGGAACCACATGCCCTTTTAAGTCCCCTCCAACCTAAGCCATTCCATAGGGCAAGTTTTAGCCCAGTTGCCAATCTCGCAGTGTTTCTCTGGAGGAGGGGGCAGGGTGCCCCGCTTCCCAGCCGTGTTGTGCCCCACACACAGCGCAAACACATCAGCACGAAGCTGTGGGCACTGCTGTCTCCAGGGTCTGGCAGCACTGGACCACGTGCACATCCCTTGGCAGAGTCTATTCTACACTAATTGGCTTCATTAATGTGAACCGGGCAAGCATCAGCAGCACCACAGCTCAGAGATTAGCACAGCCAACAACCACCGACATTATTCCAGCCCATCGCTCAACAGAGCATGTGACTGCACAAGGGAGTGATGCTCCCCAGGATCGTCATGTCAGTGCCCATCCCTGCAGCCCCTCCCAGGTTGGTGGCCCAAGAGTCCCAGCCTGGCTCTGCTCCAGCCGTAATGATGCAGCATCGCCCTTCGCACAGCAATAATGTGATTAAAAGTGGCGCGGGGTAATCTCCCTGCAATCAGACCTTGATGCAGCTTCTCCTCCCCTGAGAAAAATCACGTGTGGGGATTTTCCTTCCCCATTTTAACCCTATGCTACACGCAGTGGTGGGCAGAGGCAGGGTGGACCAGTGGGGCTGAGCAGTCCTCGTTGTACCCAGCAGCACTGGACTGCAGCCACCGTGCTCACTGCTGCCATGCACCACACCAGCCAGCAAGGGATTAATGCAGCTGAAAGTCTTTGGCTGATGAGTAATGTAGCAACTCTCCCTTCACCTTCCTTCGAGGAATGAGCTTGAGTCTGCCAAGTCCAGCTTACTGCATGCTGGCACTGGTGGGACGAGCCCAGTAAGTATGGCCTCAATGGGATGGACAGCAGGGAAGGGCTCTCCCAGTGCACAGGGGCCATCAGGTACCGACCATCAGCACCACCTCCATCCCTTTTCGGTGCCATCCCTCCTTTGGCTGTAAGTACCTGAGCAGGAGCACCTGACTGCTGTGCTAATGAGTAATTACTGTTACCATCAATTTGCACCTTATTCCCAGAACAAAAGCTGCTGGACTCAGTACTTCAGACTTGAAAAACCCAGTCTGTGTGCTGCTGGGTGCATGCCAGCACAGGTGGCATTGACCCGTGTCCTTGTGCCCCTGCAGCCCAGGGCTCTCTTCACTCTGACAACCCAAACTCCTGGATATTTGTCTCAATTCTCTGCCCTCTACCCACCTCACACCTCCCTCCCAAGACAGCTCAGCTTCCTGTGCCAGGAAGCACCTTCTGTATTTTCTGAGCTAAAAATCTTCTTGAGTCACAAGAATGTGTTTCTAAGTTAAAAGATTTAAACTATTTTGCAATCAAGGGAGAGTATTTCCAAACGAGACTGGTTCCAAGTTCTGGGTGCTGCGTGGGCTGTGTGAAGGGGCTGCTAAAAACGGGTACACAGCTGTCCAAAATTTTGAAAACGGTGCATCTGGAGAATATATATAGCCATTCTTCCCCACTCAACATATTTCCTTCCAGTTCATTAGATTAAAAAACCAAAAAAAACCAAAACAACCTTAGTCGGATATTGAGGAGATAATTTTGATGCTCTTGGCTCATCAAGGAGCCTCGGGACAGATCCCAGGGCTGCGGGCGAGCATCCGTCTCCCTGGGAAGGGTCTGTTCAATGACATCGCTGTGGTAACACGCACATCCAGCAATGCAAACAGCTGCTGGAGAAACAACATCTGTGCGGTGTGCGGAGGCAGGGCCGCACAGGGACAGCTGTACGTCCCAGCCCTCGTGGGACAACCGAGCTCTTAGGAGGAACTGGAAGCAGAAAAGCCATCTGCCAGCACGGCCATGGGTGGTGGAGGTTCATGAGAGAGGGTCTGCACCTCTACAGAGTGGGAGAAACAAAACGGCCGGCACAGGCACCTGTCCATGGTACTGGAGGACAAAAAGCATGGGCATGGCTCGGTGTATTTTGGAACGGTCAGAAAAAACAAAGTGCCACAAAAGAGTAAGAAAAATATGAGGAACGAGAGCAAGTCTTAGATGCTGAAAGTGCTTTTTTCCTCTCTTTTCACCGAGCCTTACTATGTCCTCCTTTTTCTTTTTATCTTGGAGAAAGCGCTAAATTAACTCCCAGCTCAGTTCCAAGAGACTGAATCCAAAAGGATGAAGAATTAAGGAGATTTTCTGTTCACAATAAAACACAGCCAACAGCATTAAATCAGAAGAGGGTCTGGTCTGTTTTTCAAAGATTAGCAATGGTTGTCCCAAGGAAGACAAGTTTGTATTTTCCTCTTTCCCTCTACCATGATGTTTCTGGAGCTGCATGGGTCATCAGTAGGCTAACCTCTCTGATGGCTCTGCTGAGAAGGATGCCATGCACACTGTTCATTCCTGGGGAGGTTTTCCTGGTGCTGGTGGCTGGAGCTGTCACTGCAAGGCCATGGAGGAGGGGCATATGGAACTGAGCACAGCCTAAGGGAGCAGGGGAGCTCACAGATACAACATTTTAATCACTGGCTTCGAAAGATAAGGGCAGAAAAGATAAAAAAAAATAAAAGCCAAAATATGATATACAGGTAGAAGATAGCCCATGAAGTCCTATGGGATACAGGCAAAGGAAACCCAGTGTAGAGTGCCACAGGCATGGGATAAAACATGATCACATGTATGAGGCGGAAAGCATCTGGGGAGGCAGAAATACATCACACTGGCTGCTCTGGGCAGGGGGGATGCAGAGATGCTCCAAGGCTCTCCTGCTGACTGAGCTACATGTGAAGTATGCTGCTCTGCCACATGCAGAATCACAGTCTTTGGGGCTGGAAAAGGTCTTCAGGATCACCAAGTGAAACCATCAACCTGACCTACCAAGCCCCACCACCAAACCATGTCCTTTAGTGCAAAACTCACATCCCATAAATACCGCCAGGGACAGGGACTGCACCACTGTCTGTTCCAATGCTTGACCATCCTCTGTATGAAGAAATTCTCACTAAAATCCATCTAAAGCTCCCCTGGTGCAACTTGCCACCACTCTATGGCTTTTGTGACCCTTTACTGCCCCTCGCTGGAGCTCATTATGGACCAGCTCATGATGAGCACTGTTAGCTATGCAAAAACAAGGACACAGTACTACTCCATTGATGCCAGCGCTGCCAGCACTGCTCCCATATCCTCAGTAAGTCTTGAGCTAAAAGTTGAGACACTGAAACCCAGCAGCACAGAGGGGGGAATTTATTCCATCCCCATCAACAGAGCGGTAATATATTGTTCATTTTTGTTCAAATCGATCTGAGTGTGCATTGTAATTTACTCTGCGAAGTAGCACTCCTTAACCAGATTTATCAGCCTGCCAGGCAGCCTTATCTTTAACAGCCCACATTATCAGGATGTATTTCTCAGCCAAGGTTAACAGTAGCGGGAGGATCTTTGCACACTGTCTGCATACCAATAATTCTGCAATAATGCCCAGGAGACGGCGTTGGGCACCATGGAGCCCACACCCTGGTCACCATCTCACAATTCCCATCAGGGCATGGGCACAGCATTGGTGAGAGATGTTTTCCACGGCCACGTTGCTAATGCACACATACGTTACCATGCATGTGTCAGATGAAGTAACCACATCTCTCTAACCTGTATGTGGGAGATTTCAAGTCTGCAGCAATATAATGCCTGCAAAAACAAACCCAGTAAAACTGCAGAAAAGAACTAGAGTATTCTAATCATTTTTTTCCCACTATAAATGGGGATAAAAAGTCCTTAAAAAACAAAGTTCATTTGTGAAATCTTCATTTAATCAAAACCTTGTTTTTTTCACAGGCACTAGTGTTGACTAAAACATCCAGTCATCCAATGAGCAATTTTATGTCTCCGATAAAAGCCGATTCGAGCTGCCTGATTGTTCTTCTCTGAGCTGCAGACAGCCTCACATCTGCCAGGCAAACCAGACAAAAACCTGCATCCTCACTTGCAGACCCCAACCTTTGCAAACCGTTTCTTTGGGTTTGAGCCTCATTTGTGCCCATGATGGAACACCTTTGAAGCATACTGGGGATCCATCAGTTTCACAGGCTGGAAGCTGATGTCCAGTGGTCTCTGTACAGTTTTCAGTTTTCAAACTAACTACAGCATTTTCCGAGAAGTTGCCTTCCTCTGGGGTTGTGATCCCACGCCATGCAGACATTGGCACATCATTGGAGGAACACATCCCAGGAGGAACCCACCACTCCTACGGATTTCATGGAATCATAGAAAGGTTGGAAGGGACCTTAAAGATCATGACCCAGTTCCAACCTGTGCCATGGGCAAGACTGCCAAACACAAGATGAGGCTGCCCAGGGCCCCATCCGAGCCTTGAATGCTTCCAGGGATGGGGCATCCACAACCTCTCCAGACAACCTGTTCTAGCACCTCACCACCCTCTTGAGTAAAAAACATCTTCCTAACATCTAACCTACATCTCCCCACTTTTAGTTTAAAGCCATTCCCCCTTGTCCTCTCACTATCACACCATGTAAATGATCAGTTCTCTTTCTCTTTCTACGCTCCCTTCAAGCACTGGAAGGCTGCAGTGAGGTCTCCCTGGAGCCTTCTCTTCTCCAAGCTAAACAAGCCCAACACCCTCAACCCTTCTTCAGCTTCTGCCTTCCTTTCTTTACCATTATCTTATACTTCTACATCCTTACTTGGCCCCTGCCAGCATTTTTACCCTGAAATACATCTATTCCTTGATTACTGTCAGCTTTAATTTCTGTTTGATCCTATTAAATGACTGTTTCTTCAAAAAAGCCTCTATGCCCCGCTCCAAGCTTCAAGATTGCCAGTTCTGATTCCAGCAGCACAAGTATTTTAATTAAAGAGACTACCTTTATGGAATAAATCAAGTGATTAGCTTGAAAAATTAACTCTCACAATCTCTCATACTTTTTTACAGGTCAATAATCTATTACACCAAAAGGCTTGGAAGTGTTCTAGAAATGCAGACTTCTAAAGCAAAGATGGATTAGCCGCTTCACCCTCCAAATTACACACATCAGTACCTCCCTGTACTTGTGTCTTGCATGCTCCCAGCACTGGGAGACCCCAGTGAATGAAACTCCCTATACCTAGGCCATAGGGGCACATGTGGGATCCTACAGAATACCTACAGAGGGTGTCTGCATCTTGGTGGGTTCAATGTATTTTTCATCATCTTCAAAACAAACTTATGTAAAGAATTTGCTTTAATGTAACTTATTAAAAAGTAGCTTATTTCTTCTCACACCTAGAAATTAGGCTGGGAGCTACACTGAAGCATCCTCTGATGCTGTCAGAGGTGTTTGTGGCCCCTGGTTTTGCCCTGGTCCACAGCTCTGGCACACCCGTGCTGTGGCTCCAGCAGGTCCCACCAGCAATGACAAACACCAATAGCTGCTGTTTTAGACAAAACAGCTTCAGCAACACAAGGCACCACAGTGCTGATGGGCACGAGGAAGCCCAGCTGATGGCAAGTGCCCAAAGCCAGGGCTGTTATCTCAGCCAAGACAAAAGAAAACGAAAAGATACAGCAAAATGAAGCCGAGAAACCAAACCAGAATGAAATGCCACAATCCACATAAAATGGTTGCTAGCATTTCTTTAACCACGTGGCCATTTGCTCAGTTTAACGAGCATCTGGGAAGCTCTTCCTTCCCCTTCTCTGCAGACAGAGTTCTGTTCCCTGCAGCCAAGGGAGAACGGAGCTATGCAAGCCCTTGAGGCGAGGCACCCAGTTTGCTTCGGTGCTCCAGGAACTTGCTGCTCTGTGCTGCACGTGCCCTTGCCTCCAGCCTGCAGCAAGCCCACGTGTGTTAAAGCACTGCTGCCTGGTTCTGCTTCACTCGCCTGTTCCTGACGCACTATTTGCTCTCAGCAAACAGATGACTGCTGGTCATGCTTAACAGTTTCCAGCGAGTCAGGAAATTACATAAAGATGGGAATTTCACACCACTGAGCCCTGCTGTGCGGCGTGTTGCTGCCTGCTCACCCATCCCCACCGTGCCCCACGACCACAGCCCTGCTCCTGTCCCTGCACAACAATAGCTCTTCATCCCCAAACCACGTCTGCAGTGAGAATGCTTGCTCCAAGCCAACCACAGCCTGCTGCAATTCGCTCTTCTGCTTCAGCAGCACCAAGAGTCAGGTGCTCCGTGCTCCACGTGTACCCTTAAAAATATCACAGCACAAAAAAAAAGGAAAACAAGCAACCAAGCAAAACCCCAAATGACCACAAAAGCCACAGAGTAAAGCAGCTGCAACAGATTGGGCTTTGGAAAGGAGGAACAGCAGGAATGGAGCCAACACCGCTCTTGCCCCTGGGTGCCTTGGTGGCCACCTCCACCAGGACACCCACAGCCCTGAGGGCAGCAGCTGGCCCCACACCGTGGTATAAATGGCCAAGGGGGGTCCGGCGTGCCGTTCCCCTGTGCTGAGCTGCATGCAGCCCCATGGGCCACGTGGGGTTCCTGAGCATGGCACAGTGCGTCCGCAGCGCGGCCTTATTTTAGCAGGCAGAGCAGATGGCGGTGGGAAGAGAGCAGTGCAGAGCAGGAGAGGAGAGAATGCTTTTGCAGCAAGATCCCAGCTCAGCTGAGGGGGTTTGGAGCGCTTTTGTGGCACTGCCAGAGGGAGTGCTGAGGGTTGGGGTGGGAACTCCAGGCACGGAGAGCAAAGATGTGGGAGAAGCATGGCCTGGTTTCCAAATACCGCATCGCAGGAACAGCTGCCGTTGGCTCAGCACTGCCTCACAGCAAGGCACAAACAGAGGGACCCAAAGAATCCTCACCAAGTGGAGGCAGAGCCCTGAGAAGGTTCCCAGGCCTGGCCAGGAGGTGGCTGGCTCTGCTGGGGCCCTTCTCTTGGGCCAGCTCCAGGGCTGCCCACCATCCCCTGCATCCACTGGGGTCCCCAGATCCCACCTGGATACACACAGGAGTGGGAACGCAGCGCTCATCACAGCCGCACAGCGCCAATGGGAAACGGCAGCAGCTGCTCCCTTAAAGCTGCTTCTGTTCCAAGCACATGGAAAACTGTTTAAGTTGCAAAGTGTCATCGGGGGCTTTGGAAACAGGTTCTTAATTAGCTGAAACTATTTGCTTTCTGGGTGAATCGCTTCCAGAAGCACCTAAAGAGCTTTTAGCAGCAGGAGCACCCTCAGGAGCAAACAGCACTGCTGCGCTGTGCCCCCCCACAACCAGCTCCTCCCGGCTGCACACGTTCTGTGGGTGCATTTGGAAAGGAGTCTGCTGTTCCCTCCTGCTGCTCAGGAGGCTCCCTGGAGTTTCTGGAGCACACATGTGCCCTTCAACAGGAGAGCAGCAGCTGCTGAGCACACTGCATGCTTCCAGCCCACCCCATCCCACTCCTACACCCATGGGGACTTTGCCTGCAGTATGTGACCTCTCCAGGAATTTTAAGCAAGGGATGGGGAGATTTCAGGGATTCTCAGCCCCAGTGTCTCCTGCAGTTCAGCATTTGCATGGGATGAGCGCGTGCGTTTTGCAGGGATTGCATCAGAAACTGCAACCTTACCTCCAACTGCTCACTGCGCATCCTGCATGCATCTCGCTTCAGCACCACAGTTACCAACTTTTGGCAAAGCAGGAAGCCATGAGTACTTGTGGATGTCCTTCTCCAACGCTGCTGCCATGGCCAAAGCCCACACAATAGAAGGCAGTCTGCCCACAGCACTGCTCTCTGTAAGCCGCTGCCTCATGGCACGTCCCTTGTCCAGATCCTGGTGCCTGCCCAGGGTCGCCCGCAGCAGTGTTGGCAGCACTAATACACATTCCATACCCTGTGCACTGACATGCTGTAGCACACACGTTTTGCACTGGGGACACCGGTCTGGCAGCTTAAGAATCCTTCCAGGCTGCTCACAGGCAGAGATACTCAATAAAGATCAACCATGAAAAAGTGCAATTGCTGCAGGATCAAGTGTAAGCTCCTACGTGAATGTCTCTGCTCCTAAGGGCAATCATTTCTGTTAACAAACATGCCTCCCTGCCAGCCTCTCCTCAACTTGTGATTACTTCCCTACAGCCTCATGTACAAAACGAGATTTTATGACTCTGAACAAAGGAAAAGCCGAATCCCACTGGTGTCAGGAGCCTGGATCCAGGTGTGATAGGGCCTGGGAGAAGGGAAAGAGGCCACGAGTGCCTGAGGGGCTCCAACATCTGCAAAGATCTGGCACACAGCTCTCTGCACACCTGAGGGCTTCCTTTGAGAGAACAGAAAAGCGGCGTGGATAAATCACAAAGCAGCTTTCAGCATTTGGGGCTTTGCCAGCCAGCACCTGCACGTGGCTCCTGCTGGGGCTTCCTACCTCCAGAAATCAAATGGGAAATGCTTCCCTTTCAGCTCAGTGGCAAATGGTAACAAAAAATACATTTAATTAAACGTTTCCAGCCACTGCGTGACCCACACGTCTGACAAATTACCCGTGAGGCAGCCTTCAGCCCTCCCAGATTCAGGAGAATTTGGGATAAGAGCAATTCCTGCGAGGAGAGGCGAGGCCGCAGGCAGGGCAGCAGCTCCCTGGCAGCACACATGGGCAGCTGGCACAGCAACAGAGCACTGCAGCCTTGGCAGGAGGTGCACATCCCTGCTGTGGGCTCACAGAGCGGGAGGAAGAGGCCAATACTGGTGCACCCACAGGCCAGCAGTTCTCCCCCTCATCCTCTGGTGCCAGGGGTCTCTGCAGGTGCTGAAGACTGCAGGATACGGCTGCACAGTGCTGTTGTGCTCAGGATGAGAAACAGTGCTTGCTGGAAGATGGATGGGCACCAAGAGAGAAAGTCCAGGATCCTCTGCCACGGCTGGGAAACAGCAACTTCTCTGCAGTCCCCAGCCTGCACAGAGTCACGGGGCTACAAAACCAATTAAATGCTCGATTAAGTGTCCTAACGTGTTCCCACACAAAGCACTAACATAGCACATCAAAAAATCTAAGAGAAGAAAAAAAAATACACCAACAAAAAGCTAAGAAATGAGGAAGTGCCAGGTTGTGTAATGGCCTAAGAGCACATCAGGATAATGTGTGCCTGCTCCCAGGGGACAGCAGTGGGAGCAGCCAAATCCCCCACACCACCTCAGCACAAATCACTGCCTCCCCCTGCAAGGAGACATGTGTCCCCGGGGCACAGCCCACTGGGGGGCCCTGAGCACCTGATGGAGCTGTGGGTGCCCCTGCTCACTGCAGGGGGTCGAACCAGATGGCCCTTAGGGGTCTCTTCCAACTCAGACACTGTGATGGTGTGATATGTAAAGCTGGTGACCCATGGGAGCACCAATGCCCCAAGCCTGGCCCTACTCTTCCATTCCAAGCAAACCCCAGGCAGGCTGCTACCATGCTGTGACATGGAGCTGGGTGACACTGCTGGGCAGCACAGTGCAGGTGGCAGCACCATGTGCTGTACCAGTAGTGATAGCACTCACTGGAAGGGTTTGCACACTGCTGTCATTTGTCCATTCATTACACTATTCCATCTAAAGGAGGAAAGTAATCAGGAAAAACAACAGAGTTACAGGTTTGAGAAAGGCACAGGCTGAGATGGTTTTCCAAGCAGCCATGAGCTGGCAGTGGGTCCAGCAAGGAGCTCAGCATCTGCACTGATCCTGGAAGTCCCAAAGCACAGCCAGCAGAAGACAGGGGCCTGCAGGAGGGCACCTCAGGAGTCGTTCTGCAGGAGAAGCAGTCACAAGGTAAATTTTGGGACCTCACTCCTCATTCAACCTGATTTGTTCGGTCCCGTGTTACTGAGACCCAGCCCCATGCTTTCCCGTGGGGTCTGGGCAGCAGGATCTAGGCACTCAGGTTAATCACAGCACGTTAAGCAGCGGAGAAAACTCGTGAGTCACAGCAAGCTGTTAATTACCCATCTGTAAAGGGATTTGTGGGCTCACACGGGCAAAGCCGACTTCCACGGTGCTGCGTCGGAGGCGGCTCCCTCTTGTGATTCCAGTTCAGGTGCCGACCTACAGCAAGCTCCCAGCCCCACAGTAACATGCAGGACAAAAGCTGGACACGGTGCTTGGAGCCTTTTGTCAAAGCTCGGTGGTGAGACAGCAGGCAGCAGCAAGAGCATGGCAGCTCCCCAGAGGTGACCGCAGCCATGAACACTGCCTAACAGCACGGTCCTGCCTAGGAAAAGGGTTGTCCTGATGGGAAATGGAGTAAAAAATAATTAAAAAGAAAAAAAGTTAAAGACATTGCGATTGAGGCTGCTGCGTGGCCGCTGCCCTGCCAAGCTGTCACCACCAGGATGTGTGACTTAATGGAAAACAACCCCAGAGGGATGCCCATCATGGGGACGGACAACAGCTGCTCCCTGCTGCATCAGGAGCTGCTCCTAGTTTGTGTTTACATTCCTTATTTATCTGAGTTTGGTACAACTGGTGACTGCTGAGGCCGATGTGCCACAACCCACAACAACCTAAACATTATACAAGGATGCTGTTCATAATGTCTGGGGAAGTAAGTACAAGAAAATAAATGCAAACTCCTATTGGGATCTGGGTGCTGTGTGGCAGGGACATGACTCTGCAGGAGGACCCCACGCAGCACCCACCAGAGTCACAGCCTCGTGCTCTGGGAGCAGGCCTCAGCAAAACCTGCTGTAGCTCCTGTTTCAGGCTGCTTAATTAGGCAAAGGGGCATCATGCCATGCTCCTTTAGTAACACAACATGTGTAGCTCATTTGTTCCTTAATAGAAAACCACTGAAGTCAACTGGGGTCAGCTGGGTGACCAGGAGCGTGCTGCACAGCACAGGGTCATCGTGCTCCAGGGCAGCCCTTGCCAGATTGCTGGCTGTGCTGTGAGCAGGCAGGATGGTGATGGCCTCACAGCCAGCCTGCCTGCCATGGAAACCTGCTCCTACCTGCACAGCACAAGGCTGGGGGAGCTCAGGAGCAACTCCACATGCCAGCTCCAACGTGGTGGGAAGAGCACCAGGAGCTGCTGGCAGGAACCGGGCTCCTGGAGGAGGTGTGACGAGGTGGGAAGCAGCTCCAGGCACCTGCAGTTCTGTCAGTTCTCACAAATAACTTATATAAAGCTGGTAAGGCAAGCAGGCGAGAGAACCATGGGTCACACACACACTCAGGCTCCTTCTATCTGGTGGCTAACTGCAGCACAGGCCAACACAGCCCACACCTCCTGCAATGCTGTGCTGACACCAACCTGAGGGTGTGACTCCCCATCCCCTCCTCACCATGGGCAGAGCTCTCTGAGACATCAGAGTGGAGGACAGCCAGCCCAGCTGGTGCCCATGGGCCCCAGGTGGGATGGATGCTCAGGAAGAGCTGCAGCTGGAGCAGGACGCACAAGCACTCAGCCACACCAGTGCAGAGAACAGGAGGAAGGCTCTGAGATTTGCTTAAGAAACCCTACTTCAGACAGAGATGAGGGGAGAGCGGTGTACAAATGTGAGGTTCTTATGGAAGATACACGGCACTGACCTTTGCAGCCTCCAAATGCCACAGAACATTTTTTGTCATCAGAAGAAAGCAGTCCTAAACTCAAAGGTCAGGCCCTGACCCAGAAGACACAGTGGCATCCCTTCCAAGCTGTGAGGGCAGCCACAGTGGAGCAGCAGTGACTGGAGCACCTACAGGCCCACAGCAACCATGTGCACAAGTGTTTCCACCACAAACAGTGACAGGAGAGGTGGTCCCAGCCCCCAAATAATGATGGTACTGGGGGAAAGGAGCCTGCCCTGCTCCCTTCTCACCTGGTAACATCTGGAAAGGCAGGGAGCCATTCCCCTCAACACCTCAGCAGGGATGACCTACTTAGTGAAAACACTTGCCCGCAGTGAGGAAGCAATATTTCCCTGTTTTTTTTGCCAAACCTCGAATGGGTACGTGGTTTTGCTGGAAAAAACTACAACCCCATGCAGCCCATCTCCAGCATTGTGACTCAAAGCCTTGACTGCCTGCAGCGATGAGACAACTTCATTTATGGAAAATGTACTCATTTAGTACCATTTCATTTAGTATTCATTTAGTACCACTTTCTTTCTTCATCCTTGCTCTGAAAAACAGGCCACATGGCCTGTGCCCTCTCCACCTCCCTGTGCCCATGTCTCACATTTGGAAGCTGGGGATGATGGCTGTGCCCAGGTTTCAGTGCTGCAGACAGACTCCCCATCCCACTCTCAGTTGGGGCTCCTCTGATTCTCCTCAGCAGCTGTCACACAGCTCCCAAGGGCAATTTGCAAGGTCCCAATTCATAAAGCAATTAATGGGTCAAGCCTTGCTACTTCAAAGAGGGAGCCCTGGTTGAATCTCCAAGCTTGGGACAAGCTCCTGTGAGCTGCAGGCAAAACACTTACAGGATCAGACCACAGAGCTATTTTTTGAGAAGATCAAGCAAATCTAAAGCCTGGCCGTATTAAAAGATCTTGATGTTTTCTTTCTTTTTTTTTTTTTTTTTCCTTTCCAGAGGAGTCTTGCTGCAGTTCTCATCCCAGCATCCAGAACAGCACTACTTTCACACAGCTCTGTTATAAAACAGGCACTCAGCACCGGGAAGATGGTGTTTTCCCCCAGAGCCTCACAGCACGAGCCCACGTGGGACTCGACTTTTTGGAACAAAATTGGTTGGGATGATAAGTGGAGAACTTTGCTCACAAAGACCATGGCTGCCCAGCAGTCTCAGCAGCACACACAGGTGTTTCTCTGCAGCTCTGCACGCGTGGCATGTGCTGCTCCACTGCCAGCATGAGGGCAAGCAGAAGCCCAAACCAGCAGCTCCGGGTAGAGAATAAAAGTGCTGCGTGTAATTGAAACTGCAGGGAGGAGTTAGGGACATAAAATGTAATTACCCGCAGTGGAACAGAGCCAAGATTAGCAATCCTACTTCTGATCATTGAAAGTTCCCCTTTTCGCTGTGCTGATGGTATCAGCTTTCTGTCTCAGTGGTTGCAAGATGCAGCACTTCCAGAAGCAGCCCTGGGCACCCTCTCAAAAGAGTCCGTAAAGAATCAGTGAGGGTCTGGTGATCAGCCACGGGTCTGCAGGATTCCCTCCATCACCAAAGTGAGATGAGGAGCAGGACATCACATGGAGCCCCGACGGCAGCACCCCTTCTACAGCCGTGCGTGGTGACAAGAGAGTGCTTTGGGACATGCTCCATGATTCAGAGACCTCCTGAGCTACAGCAGGTGGGTCCAGTTGGACCTCAGACCACCTCAGACCCCAGCTCACATCCACACGGCCCCACATACACCTTCACATCCATCCTCTCAGCGCTCTCCCTCGCATCACAGACACATGGGAGAATGGAGGGCAGCACACTCCAGTGGGCCAACACATGCCCTCAGCTGCTTCCAACCTTCTCGTGTAGCCCTGACCTGCTTCCCCTGCACCCTCACCACCAAGCAGCAGGACACCAGCTTGCTCCTGGTCCTGGCCAAGGAGTGTGCCCGGAGCACCAGAAGGGGCCTTTGGAGACTCCAGCATGGCACGGTTGACTTGTATTTCCTTGCCCCATTCACCAACCCACTGAACACCTTCCAGGAGAAGCAGCTAATTTCTCATGGTCTTGAAGGGGCTACCCACAGATGACCACCCCTTGCTCTGCTCCTCGTGCAAGATCAGTTTAAAATAAGTACTTTATGAAACGCTCGCTGCAGACAAGTGAAGCTTTACCAGGCAACACAGAGCCTGCCCTCTGCCCTCGCAAACCAAACCAGCCCATTTTCAGCAACAAAAGCACGAGGATGGGCCCACGAGCCCCTTACCTCCACCAGATGAGGCGCAGGGTTGAAGCCACACATGTTGCACACCTGCTGCCGGCAGCTCGTGCAGGCATTGTAGTTGGGGGGCTCGCTGGAACCCACGTTGATCTCAGCCTTGCAGAGGGGGCACAAAACCCTGGCTTTCGGCACTTCCTTTGGCTTGACGCCTGGCTCTGCTTTGCTTGGCTTGGTGGCTGCCACGGCCCCAGCCCGGCCCTGTGCCCCGGAGGCTTTGGGGCCGGCTTCCTTGCTGGCGTCACTGAAGACGATTTTTGGAGGCACTTTGCCAGAAGTCTGCGGACTGGGAGCGGGGGCCTCCGGCTGGACGGACATGAGCGTGCTGGCCTGGGTCAGGAGGGAAGCCCCGAAGCCAAAGAGCTTCCCCGTGAGCCCTTCCTGTGGTTGCTCCGCAGCACCCGTGCCAGGGGCTGAGGCTGTGGGTTTGGGGTCTCCCACCGCCTTTCTCTGCTCAGAGGAAGAAGGCTTTGCTTGTTGGTGCTGCGGGGAAGCCCTTGCCGCCTCCGGAGGTGCAGCAGCTTTCGGCTGGCCATGCTGCTCCCGCTGCGGCGTGGTGCTCTGTGCTTTGGGGGGCTCTGGTTGGGGGATGGTGGCGGTGGCGGGGCGGGCACTGGGCTGGGTGGGTGCTGGGGTCTTCTCCTGGCCCGCCGGGAGCTTGGCTGGGGAGTGGGACGGAGACGGGGATGGGGAGTGCAGCTGCTGCTGGCTCTTGGAGCGCGGGGCGGTGGTCATGTCCATCCCCAGTGCCCGCTGCATCTGGCAGTTCAGGCACAGCCATTCCTTTACCTGCAGGGTGAGAGAAGGATAGGAATGGTGAGCAAAGAGCAGCAGGAAGGGCTCGGTCAGCAGCAACCCACGTGTACTGCTGGATTCCTGTCTAACACGTTCCATAAGCAAAGACCTCTGTGGCTGTACAAACAAGTCATCAACCTCCCCCATCCCCCCAAAAAAACATCTCAGCAATGCGTTCTTCACAAAAGTATCTTGCAATCACAGGGAACAGACCCCATCTGTCACAGGTACAACACGTCTGTGCTGGAGCAAGCTTTAATTAGCTTTGTTTCGCTTCCAAGGCTTCTGCCGTGCAGCTCTTGCTAGAGATGAGGCTCTCACACCCATTCCAGCACTCTTCTGGTGGAAGAGAGCTGTGCATAAGGACGCAGAACCAGGGGGAGGAGGGTCTGGCAGCCCACCTCACCTCCTCCTCAGGCCTTGCTAACCCCATGGAGCCTCCTCCCAAACCTTTGCCCTGAAAGGCTGAATGGGGACCAGATCAATGCCCCCTCCGGGGAAGCACAGGGCCTGTAGAAGGTCAGAAATGCTGGAGGTGGGGGGAGTGGCTTCTCTGCTCCCTGGGCAGGCACAACGCCAGCTTGGGAGCAAGAGGTTAATTCTCACAATGATGAGCAAGGGGATGCAAATGAAAAATATAGTGCTCCCTGGTGAAGCGCTGATAAATGAAAGGCTTCCCCCCCTTGAGGGACATTCCCAGTAACATGCCAACGTCTGAATTAAGTTAATTAAAAAGGCTGTATTAAAGTTGTGAGCCTTCTGATACAAGCAATCCCCAGGATGCTCAGCAGCTGTGCAAGTATTAATGTATAGCACAGTCTGCAGGGTAACCAGGTCTGCTCACAGACTGCTCCAAGATGAGTAGGTATGATGCCAAACAGAACAGAAGCACTTCTCAGCTCTCTGCTCCGTCCATGGCCCTGGGCCTCCAGCACAGCTCACCCCATTGCTCTACAGACCCGGCTGCACATCACAGCTGAGCTCCTCTTGCTCTTTGCTGTGCCCCGAACCTCTCCAGCTCCCCATCCTTCCTCTTGACCCTCAGCACAGTGAGACAATGTGCAGATGGTGCTGCCTGCTGCCCAAGCCATCGCCTGACACAAACCAGCCCAACCACCTCCTTCCAAGCCAGCCACACCATGCCGGGTTGCTGCAGCTATTGCTGTTTATTAGGTTTTGTCATTTCTGTTGGTCTTGCAATCACCGATCTGATCCACAGACCAAAGACATGCAGAATTCCACATAGATTTTTTTTACATTTCTCATCCCCTGGAGTTTCTTCCCGCAAAGCTATTTCAGAAGAGCAGCTCCCCAAATCCCATCAGCTTTGTATGCCATCCCCATCAGCTCTGATTAACGGAGAACCAATCCCTTCTATTCAGGTTCTCTCTCTCTCTGCAAAGTTCCCAGTATCTAAGAAATGCAAATCTTGCCTTTCTGTGTAATCTTCTTACCCACACTTTAAGACCCTGGAGCTAGGTAGAAACTGGGGAAAGATCTCCAAAGCCCAGAACTGCTCCCCGGCACTGAGAGCTGCCTCCTGGCTCCTGCAGGCCATGCAAGCCAGGTGTGGCTCAGGGACAAGCCATCAAGGTAGTCCTGGGGGGCTGAGGGACTCCCCAGCTGGCTTGCCTCCCTTTGTGTGGGCAGACTGACCACAGCAAGGAGGAGAAATGGGAGAGAAATGGAGACAAGAACAGAAAGAAGTTATCCTATCACTTCTACATGCTTGCTGGGTAACCAGCCAGAGGAAATCTGAGTGGACGAATAAGTAAAACCACAAAGGGATTGGGGTCTAAAGGACAGTTCTGAAACCAAACCAGTCCCCTGGTGGGGAGCGAATGAGGCTGCTTAAAAGGGAAAGGGACTGCTGGGCAAAATGAAGGGCACCACTGGAGCTGGCAAGTCAACAACATTCAGAGCTCAGCTTCACCAGGACCGACTGATTGGTGGGAATGAGAAGCTGTGAAGTGCACGAATAGCAGCAAAAAGCAGGAACTTCACAAAAGCCTCCTGAGGTCCTTTTATCAAGTGCATCGGGGACAAAGGCTGACCAAGGAAGGACACAGGTTCATTAATGGATGGAGCGAGTAAAGCCGCTAATGAGACAGATACAGCATAAGTGCACTAATTACTGCTGGTGAACGTTTGGAAGGAAGCAGGATAATGCTCATCACAAGGATGAAGCGTTTCCAGCTTATTAGCAATTGAGACGAACATCCAACAACATCTACCAGCACTGAGGATATTTAAATTTGGCAGATCTGAATAATTTTGCATCCAAGAGATCTCAGAGAGCTAAGAAAACTGCTGCACACCGATGTTCATCTTCAAGTGAACAGAGGAAATTTTAGAGAACTGGAAGAGTCATCTGCTTGAATATCCAAGGCACGAGGGTATGACCTGACAGGACAGCCAGCCAGACATCCATCCAAGAGAGAAGGATGACACTGGAGTCACGCAGCAGAGAACTGAAGGGCAAGCAGATATGCCAGTCAATGTAGTGTTGGAGAAAATAGGTCATGGCGAGCAAACTTGATTTTATTCTCTGCTAAGAGCGTAGAATTGGTATTAGCAACAAATGGAAGTGATATAAGTGATGCCCAAAAGGTGTTTTAACCAAGCAATGTCTGATACGCTGACAAGAAGAAAGAACACCCTATAGAATATGACCAGAAGATGTGACTGTTGAATGCACTAAACAGACTTCAGGGCGGATCTGGAGGACAATGGGGACTAACCATTGCTCGGGTACCTCTCTAATTGGGTCCCCATCTCACTGCGGTAACATCACCTACCACGGAGTTCGGTAGAGGGGCAGAGGGATAAATACAGGTGCAGATGTCCTGTGATCCCGTGCAGGCTCCATGCAGGAAGCACGATGCTGGCAAGCATGGAGGTGGCTCAGCCTCCACTTCCAGCAGTGAGGGAGCCCTTCCAGAACTGCCAACGGTTCGACATCGACATTTTGAAATGAAGAGCACAACTCCGCAGAGGATACGGATCAGATCTGTGAATGGGATTCTAGGAGAAAATGTCTGTAATGGGAGAATTAAAGAGGCCAATCTTTTCACTTTATCAAGGAGAAGATTAAGAAGTAACTTGATTACAGCATTCAGTGAAAACAATGTCAGGTACTAAAAGGTTCTTAATTAGGCAGAAAAGAGCATGAAAAGAACGAGTGACTGGAAATGGAAGCCAAATATATTAAGCATCATTTTTAACAGCAGATGTTTCTAACCATTAAAGCAAATTATACACATGCTGCTAGGCTCGGTACAAGGCTCAGGGAGGCAAAACTTACACGGCCTTTTATCTATAGAGGATTTAGTGCCCAAATCCATACTAGCTGTGAACACTGGAGCTCTCACAGCACTTGGTAGGAATGTTAACTACAGTATGCATCCACCAGCTGCCTGCCCCATGGGGCAGGGATATGCAGCACGTGCTGGCTGTGCAACAGCTGATGGAGACCCCGTGCTCAGCACTGGCTCGTGTCCAGTTGCCATCCCCCAGCACGCCAGGTCCTTTCTAGCAGGGCTGTGCTCCATCCTTACATCCACCGGCGTGTACCAATAGTGGGGATTGCCATGACCCAGGAGCAGACCTTGCACCTGGATCTGTTGAACCTCAGAAGGTTTTCCCAGGCTCACAGCTCAGCCTGTTTACGTCTATGGATGACATCCTGTCGACCACACCACACAGCTTGGTGTCATCTGCAATGCACAGGTTGTTTTGTTCTTTGGAGGTAAGACAATACAGCTCTGAGAGCATCGTCTGTGCAGGGCGCAGCCCTCGCAGCACACAGGAGAAACCTCAAAGTGAACTGCAAGCACAAAGACTTCTCAAGCAAATGCCCGAGACCATCTTCAAGCCAAAGTTTAGGATTTTCACAGAGAAAAATTCTGGCTTTACTGCAGGTTTCCTATTTGGAGGTCACACAGAATGCTGTCCTTCTGCACAAGCAGCAGAGGACAGGAAAGCATTAGATGACCCTATTTAAGAATTAGGTGACCTGAGAGCACAGCCCTTTGCCACAGGAGCCCCTTGGTTCTGCTGGGAGCACAGCTCATCTGACCCGCTGGAAATTTCAGGCTGGGAAGAGAAGCTCCCAATCATCCCAAGTGGGATATGCTCATTCCCATCTGAGGTCAGCCTCTTACATCACGGGGTGCACAGCCAACTGGAAAGCGTGAGATGCTCATGGGAAATAAGACAAGGAAAGGAATGGGGGTTTACTCTGAGTTGCCCCAAATGCATGTTTAGAAGTCTGCAGAACTAAATAATGAAAAACCATATTCGGGGGCAGCAAGCAGTTGGCCTGCAGCAGAAAGCCCTCAGCTGCCAGCCTGTGGGAACCCCAGAGCTCCATCTCCTGCAGCCAGCCCAGCGGGGGCACAACTCCCTCACTGCCCTCCCCAGGCACCAAGACCCCCAGGACCAGGGCAGTGCAAACATGATGGAGTCTAGATTTGGAAATGCAGGTGCTGAGCTCCTCGCTCTGGAAGCTCAGTGCTGCGGGCCATGCATGGGATGAAGTGCAGTGCCATCGGTCGGTGCTGTCCCAGAGGAACGCTGCAGCATCCTGCCCTAAGCTTTGTGCTGCAGAGCTACCAGGGACCTCCCTTGAGTGTCCTCACATGTCTCTAACTCATCAGCTCAGCCTGCAGCTGAAAAGCCACCGTCTAAAGAAATCAGCTTGTCAGCGAAACGGCCCTTCCCTCTGCTATGCCCAAGTTTTGCCCATTTCTCCTACAGCAGCACAGGGACAGAGCTCATATCCTCCAAACAGCACTTTGGAGGGGTGCACAGACCACTTGCAAAAAGCTCGTAAACATTCCCTGGGGGGCTGCAGCATGCTGCTGCACCAGTGAGGGGTTGGTCTGGGGGGAGCACACACAACCACTCTCTCCCTCTGCAGCACCATAGGCAGCCCTGGGGCCAGGAGGCGAGTGCAACGTGCCAGCACCACGCGGATGTGTGGATGTGCACAGGGCAAGGCGTGGGCTGCAGCTTGCTGGTCACATTCCAATGCACACTCACATGGGGATGCAGCGCTCTGGAGGGGCCGTGCAATTAGTGTTCAGGCATTGAATGGACAAGGGGATGGGTCGCTGAGAAGCTTTGGAAAAAAGGCCACCTTACGTGCATCTTTTTCTTCGAAGACATCAAAACAAAGCAAATCTAGTCCTCAGCACTGCTGCCCTGGAGGGGAAGCCACAGAAGCCACCAGCAGCCATCCTGCCAGTGCCTGCCAGGAAACAGCCAGCCCGTGCTAGTGAGCGGGAGGAACAAACCCCCAGACTCATCTCCTCTGCTGCAAACAACAGATGGGGAATCACATTTGCCCAGAGAGCCGAGCTGGGGAATAAGATGGTGCCATTTCATCCTATTAGTCATTTATTAACCAATTTTCCACTAAATAAGCCTCTTTCTCTCATCAGCACCCCCCAAACTAAGCTAATGCTTCAGAACCATCAGAAATCACAAACGGTTGTCATCTCTGCTACAAACAGAAGAGGGAAGGGTGGCGGAGTGGATGTAACGTGCTCCTGCTAGGAAATCACTGCTCAGATATGAGCACGACTGGGAAAACGCTGCCTGGAGCATGGTCCGCCATCACACCGTGCCCATCCGTCCTGGGGATGGCTGCTCCTCTCCACGCCAGGTGCTGTGAGTGCCCCGCTTCCAGCCCCAGCCATCCCCTGGGTAGCGCTGGGTGAACTCGGGCACTCAGCCACTTCCCGATCCCGGCTGGGAGTGCAGCAGCAAGCTCGGGGTCATCCTGTGGGACACAGCAAGCCCACTGCCAGCCCTCCCTTACCCACAGCACCCACAACAAACACTCCCAACCGACCAGCAAACAGCGCTGGGACTGACCTCGATCCGCCGCAGCACGCCGGGCAGCGCTCCCACACCGACGTCCCCATCGCTGCTGTCTGCTCGCCGAGCACCGGCCCTGCTCTGCTGCCCAGAGCGGGGTTAAGAGCTGGGAGGAGAGGAAGGGGAACCTCTCCCTGTGCTCTGCCCCTGCCTGCGTGCCGTGCCACCGCCGCTCCTCCCCGGGCGCAGGGCCCCTCGCTGCGCTACGCTGCCCAGCTCCACGCGCCCGCAGTGCCGTGGCCCCAGGCGAAGGGACAAGTCCTTCCGCTTCATTAGGGAATGTTTCTTGCGCGATTTGCTGCCTCACTAGCTCCTGTTTAGACAGCCTTTGTTCCCCGTCCACGGGCGCACACAAAAGGTTTGGACGTAGGGATGTGCTCGGAGGGTGCTTTCCTCTGCGCGCTGTCAGGAGGAACAGCAGAAAGCTCACCCTGGGCTTTAACCTCCTGAGATGGCAGCGTGGACGTGCTTTAAGTGCGGCCCCCAGCCCTGTGGCTGCAGAAGCTCGGTGCGAGGTCACAGAAAGCGTAATGGATGGCTCTGCCTGCCCTGGCTGCCATTACAGCTCCCTGCAGCAGGGCGGCTCGCTGCTGGGCGCCTGAGGGTCCCTGTCCCGGGCTTCTGTACAAGCCAAGGAGAGGCCCAGGAGGAGCCAGGGGACATGGGAGCTCATGCTGGTGCTCAGGGTAGGGCATAAATAACCCAAAGCATCCTCGGAGGCACAGAGTTCTGGGGTCTCCCATCCTCTCCCTACAGAGGACACCTCGCTGTGCCCACCTACCCCAGTGCAATGCTCACCTCTGAGTGAACCAGCTGGAATGGGCAACCGTCCCCATTCATGGCAGGGGAGTTGGACTAGATGACCTTTAAGGGTCCCTCCCAACTCAAATGATTCTGTGATTCTATGAATCAGTATGTAATAAATGCAATTACAGCATTTAAGGCCTGAAGATAGACAAGGCATCGCACGATGCCTTTACATACATAAACAGATTTAATTACACAATTATTCCAGATAAACACGATAAGTTCCTTGCCATGAATAATTCACAATCCAGCTAGCCACACCATCTACAAAACACAAACCTAGAGCCATAGGAAAGCAAAAGCAAGAGATGCAGTGGTCCCGCAATACCCCAAAGCTGACATGGTTTCTACAGGTAGCACTTCCCCCATGGCTGGAAACAAGCTTTGGACAACATGCATGTAAGAAAAGAGCTCTGTGGGGCAGAAAGGCTTCAAACTTCTGTGGTCTGTCTTTGTCAACCTAGAAGCTGCAGAAGGGGAACAACAGGAACCCCAAGCAATTGCGGCCAGACGTGTGTGCAGTGTGTGGAGATGGGAAGACAAGTGGAGGGAGAAGAAATAACAAATGTTAATGATGTGAGAAGCTTAAGCACCTTCACTGTGAAGTACTAACTGTCCTCCTACACTGAGCTCCTCAGGGTAAAGAATGATACTGGGTGAAAAGGTCTATTCTAGAACTGCCAACCAACCAACACCAATCTCAACAGCCAACCTAGAGCAAAACCCAACCCAGCTTCTTGTTCTCAAACACCAGTCAAAAGAGCAGTAGCATGCACTCCCCATGGTTGGTCTGTTCTTGCCAGAAATCACTCCCATGGCCTATAACCTTGTGTTTGGATCCATGTGCTGCTTCATGGATTCAAATACTGAACAAATTAGATAGCCACAAGGTAAAGTAGGACTGGTGCATGCCCCTCCTGCTCCTGCTGGATACCCACGCTGCACAGTTCTCCCCAGGACTTTCACCAGGTGACCACGATCCAGCTTAAGGGCTGCAGGGCAGCACAATGGGGCACAGAAAGTTGGAGGGGCCATCTTGGTGCTACAGGAGCACTGCTGGGGAGGGAAGGTGCCAGGACTCACCACACCCAAAAAGCAGGGCCCCATGAGGTGGAAACAGAATGAGATGGGCATCCAAAGGAAAGCACCCCATGTGCCCTGTAGGATTCTGTCACACAGGCAGGAGGCATAGGGCAGCCAAGGCACCCAGTCCTGCCTGCTCTCTGCAGCACCCTGCTTCTCCCAGGAGATGCTGCCTGCTTTGGGTTGTGCTGACACCATGCTCAGCTCCAGCAAACCCATGCTGAAGGCTGCAGGGTTTCAACCTCCTGTCCTGCAGCAGCAGAGGGCTCTGCAGGAGGTGTCTGCTCCCCTGACAGATGGCTGTCTAATGCGGTCCTTACACCTCCCAGCCGTTGTGGATTTACTGGGTGGGCACTGCAAAGGGGAATAGCAGGGCTTTAGCTTAACTGTCCTCACTGTTAGAGAGCAGAACCAAAATATTAACCTAATTCTTCCTTGCAGTTTAAGCTCACTTCTTGCTGTTCCTTTCTTCAGGAACCAGAATGTATGGCATCCCACAAAAACAGTCTGAGAGCAGATTCCTGCCCAAGGCACCTGTCTGGATCCCTGCATCAAGGCCATGAAGCACCTCTCCCAGCTGGTCATTTAAATCAGGATTTTTCTGCTTGCCTGCAGACACCAGAAACCTTCACAGAATGCCTTCTGATGAAGAGTTTGTTGTCCTCTTCCAGCATCACACAAAGAAAACATGAAGTTACCCAGTTCAGGAAGCACTGTGATCCCTTCCTGATCAGAAATTAGCTTTCAGTAGATGTACCAAGGACCTGTCAGCCCCATTTGAAATCCCGTGCAAGCTTGCAGCACAAGCTGGCTTCGTTCTGCTCAAAGGACGCATGGAGTCCTTGATTACAAAACCAAAAACTGCTACAGAAGAGAAAAAATGTAAAATAACCACTCAGTTAACAGAAGGAAAAAAAAATGCCCAAAGGAAATATTTCCTGATTTCAGGTTCTTTAGCTTTTCGCCTACTGCTTCAGGGTGGGTGGCTGGGTGTCCTGTCCTCTTGTTTGGAAGGAAGATGCCCTGCAGAAAGTGTGCAGGAGCTTTAGCAGTGGGTTGGATGAGGTGATTGCCAGAGCTCCCTTCTGACCCCTATGGTTCTATGATTCTCTCTCCAGCCCCAGGGCAGCACCTCTGCATACCACGCACCAGTCCCCCAGTGCTGCCACCCCAGCACAGAGCTGGTGGATGCCTCGTGCAAGCTGGGGACTGCATCCATCCAGACTAAATGGAAAATAAAGAAGAGCAAACTGCATCACTCAAACTGATTTCACCTCCCCTTTGATTTACTACAAGTTCCAAATGCCAATTAGGAACCGCTTTGGGAGAGAAACCATAAATCTTGTCCCAGTGCCCCTGCTCCAAGCAGAGGCAGCTCAGGCGTGACCATCAGCCATTGAGCTCCGACCGACAGTGCATCTGTCAGATGAGGGAGCAACGGCAAGCACTGCTCTCTGCATCTTGCAGAGCTCTCCAGTTCCTGGTGCTTTGCAGCCAAAGCTCCAGTCAAACAGCAGCAGCCACAGGTCTGTGAGCAGCCAGACCCAAGCTGCAAGGCAGGGATGGATCAGCAAGAGAGAAGCAGCAGGATCTGTGCATCAAGGCAGAAAGCATTTTGCATCCAAATAAACACTGCCCTTCCAATAGCTTTTATCTGCCCACACACTCATCTGTTTGGGCACTACTCAGTACAGCCCCTGCCTGGCACTTTGCAGGGATAGGAAAGCAGTGGTAGAGATGGAGGACATGGATAATAGGTGGGGAAGGTGGGGGGCATGGGGCGATGACGCTGAGGCCATGCACAGCCCCCAGAGGACATCTCCCCAACGCAATCCCATCCTGGGACCTCTCACAGCAGACCTGCCTCCAGCCAGAGCTCAGCACCCAGAAGTACTTACAGGAAACAGAACATCAGAAGCAGCAGGGTTTTATAATTCCTAATCCATTATGGCAATAACGGTCACCTGCTGTGAGTAAGCAGTGGCACCCAGCAGCTGCTCAGAAGATACGCTGCAGCAGCAGCGTGCTGGTCTGGTCATATTTTTTAAAGTGCTCTTCAATCTGAAAGCCACAATCATATCATCTGGAAAATTAACATGGCAGGTCAGAACATAAGGTAGAGTTTGGAAGAACGAACTGCAGTACACTAGCTGGTTGTGTGACAGCGTGCTGAGCTCTACCAAGCACCAGCATATTTGGTTTTCTCAAGGATTGAGAGGTTTCCCGTTAGGGAGAGCACAAGGACAAGCCTCTCCCAGCAAGAAGCATGCTGGTTGTTTCTAAGGAATCCAGAAATTCAGGTAATTCAGCTCTCTCTCAGGTACAGAGGGTAACTTGTGCTACAGACCACTGGTTTTCTTCAGGTCCTTCCCACTGATCCTGGATGAAACCTGCTGGGCACAACGCTCCACTTAAGACAGTTGCACTGGGAAAGCACAGCAGCCAAGTGCTGGAGATGGAATGGCAGCAAGGGCAGGAGGACTCCGTGGTGTGCAAGGGAGCAGAGGAAGGACCAAGCAGTACAATACGTGGGCAGAGCCAAGGTTGGGCTGGGTTTGGAGGAGCCACGATCCTGAGGAGCTGCAGCCACCTCTCCTCCTGCCCACCCTGCAACCTATAAATTCACATCCTTTGCAGGGGACTTGTGCTGAGCCCACGCTTCTTGCAAAGCTGAGGTACGTGCAGCATCAAGCTCTTTTGCTCTTTGGGGACAGGGCTTCAAATAGCTGCTTGCTTGCGGCAATTAAATGGGAAGAGTGCTGCCGCTGACTCCGATAGCAGGCCGTGCTGTGACTGATGCAAACACCGTCTGCAGCGCTCTGATAAGGATATTGGATGATTCACAATAATCTAGACTTTGCTGAACACAGGAGCCCGAACGTTTGTGCTTCTGTTTCTGTGTATCGGGAATACGATGTGTCATGCTCATCAGAAGGGCATGGGGCACCAAAGCTTCCCTCTTGTCAGACTGCTGCCCACTGTCCTGCCGCTCTGCAGGTCTCCCCTGAGCACACTGTCAACCGCCCTTGGGAGTGAGCATCTGACCCCATGGCTCAGACCTGCATGCAAGGAGGGTGCCAGAGCTGTGGGGAGGGAGTAGATAGTGCTCAGCCTGCTTCCCACCTCGAGGGAGTTCCATGAGCCAGCCTGTCATCAGTCCTGGGATGGCTGGGAGGTGCTCAGGGGCGTCATGGGCAGAAACATGGCTATGGAGCCAGCAAAGCATCACTATCCCCCACACTGGTCTCAAGCTGCTGCAGTGCTGCACTGCACCCCTCCCTTAAGTCATCTCAGCAAACTGTAACCCCATGCAGCAGCGTGGCTTGCTCCTGACCCATCAGGACCATATTTCCTTCTCCAAATTTCCCCACTGAGCCATTCCAACAACATTGCACTGATTGCTCCCAGAGAAGAAAGCCAAGCCAACACCAGGGTGTATTTACAACACCAACTGAATCCAGAGCAGAAAAATCCCACCCTTCGGCTGTTCTCAATCAAGAGGTTTACCATCTAGATAAAGCAGCACTTCAATCAGAGCTAAATTATCCACTTTTCATAGCCCAGTTAGCACTGCATCCTTGCAGTGAGTGCTGCCCAGCAGCACGGCTGTGTGCTGGCCTCCAAACAGGAGCAGCCAGGTTGCACGGGCTGAATCTGTGAGGAACACCTCAGCAGATGCACCCATTGCTGTGCTGCTTGCACACACAGGGCTGTTTTCAGACATTTCTGATACTTACACACTTCCCAAATCCCCTTTTAGCCTTCCAGCACCTAAATGTGACCACGACTTGGATGGAGAAGGGTCTGAGCACTGTGATTTCCCAGGGAGAGAACTGGGAGTAAAAGAGCACAGCACACAGGGACACACCAGCCTTGCCCCTACCTGCTCTAGAGAACATGACCACGGCCACCCATCATCCAGGCAGGTTCTCCTTTGGAAGCCCAGTGATGGAGGAAAGCATGTCTGCAGCCAGATTCCTTTTTGAAGTGAATGAAGTGACACATGATGTGGGAGCTGGAGAACACCCAGCCCTGCAGGCAGCACACTGTCATGCCAGGCAAGGACAAGGCAGGGCCATCATGGCAAGCAAACACTGAGCAGAAAGCAGGCTGCCTCTCACCCCCTGCAGCACCACAGCCCGGCCTGCAGGGCTTTGTCAGCCCTCTCCTGTGGTCCCCGTTTGCTCCCGGGCCGTGCATCGCCTGCCTTCCCACAGCCTGCTTGTCACTGGCACCATTAGTCAGCGGCCACCGCTTCGCCCGGCTCGTGGTGACATTTTCTTTGAGTGGATTTCTCATTACTGGAATCGTTTGCGCAGAGAGGAGCGAAAGGCACCACGCGGGAACGAACAGCCGGAATTACTCATAAGGTTTTTTTTTGTTGTTGTTGGCTCTGACTTGGGCGGCCATCCATCCATCGTGCAGACGACTCGCGCATCTCTGCAGAAGCCCCAGCTCGGTCTGCAGCAGTGGCTGCAGAGGCAAGCAAGACATTTATATTTAGAAAGCCTGGGCAAAGTGTGAGCGTGCTGCTCTCCAGCTTCCTATTAGCTGCTCCATTCAGCTCTAATCATCCCCATTAGAAAAAGATAGAGCATAAATAAATAAATAAAAGTCCAACTGGAAGATAAGAGGAGCATCCTTGGGCACACCACTGCAGATTCAGAACGAAATGAGGGCTCGGTGTGGAGATAAGAGGATGGAGAGGTGAAGGGCACACGTGACCTGTCAATGCAGGGAGATAGACTTACAATTCCCATCGATATTTTCACATCACAAGAAAACAAGGAATCATTCAGTGCAATCACACTGATTGCAGACATCCTCCCCTCTGGACACAGTGATGGAGCACAACGAAGCCACTCCAAATGGCATGGGGACATGAGCAGGGCACTGGGAAGGGAAAGCAGCTGCTGGAGGACTTCCACTTGGGGAGATCCAGTTCTAACGAGTGTACTTCAACACCTATGGACTGCATCTGATGAACACAATCCCCAGTTGAGAAAAGCACCGCAGGAGCATAAGGAAGAACTCAAGGATTCACTGTAATCCCCAAACAGTCCCTGAGCAAACCCATTAGACACGGGGAGCAGCGTTTCAGCGCAAATTAAAGCACGTATTTAAACGCTGCACCACTGCTCTTGATTAAAATCAAAACCAACTCCTCTTCAATGTTCTCTTTATATTGTTTGGGATGGGGAGGAAATGAATGAAAAGGAACAAACAACAACAATCTTAAGAGAATACCGCAGACGTTTGTTTCTCAGCTCAGTAATGTGCTGTGACACTTCCAAAGCCACAAGCAGCAGATAGGATGCCTGCAGGTTCCTCCTCATTGTACCAAACAGAGCAAATCCAATCAGAGGAACGTGCTGCGGGACCACTCAGCCAAAGTGTGCCACAGGAGCAGCATCATCAGGCAGAAGATGGAGAGAAAGAAGGTTTTCAAACAGCACTGCTCTGCCTGGCAGCCGGTAGTACAGTCTGATCAAAGAATAAAATAACATCACCCCTCTGAGAGGGAAGAAAACTAAAGGGGGGGGGAGAAAAAGTTTTAACGAGAAGTTAAAAATCCCAATGTGTTAGCACTGCGTTTCCAATCCTGCACCTCCATTCCAAAGCCTATTTCATACGTGGGAGTGTGAGCAAACTGATAGATTTCACCATTCTGCTCCATAACTTCTTCACATTTCACTCCCAGCCTTTAACGATGCCATCACCACTCCTCACTTCACGTTTCCTCTTGCCTAAAATACAGCAGGAGTGCTGACCTTCAGAAATAGGTGAATGAATGAGGAAACTTGTGCATCCTTATGCCACAAAATGGAAAACTCTAAGAGCACTTATTTTAGAGCAAGAATATCATTACCACACGTCAAACCACAAGCGACACAGGCAGGGATGTGTCTACCCAGCCCTGTGAGACGAGAACAAGCTGATGCTCAATAAATTGGAAGGCAGAAACCAAACAGAAGATAGCGTTGCTCTGCAAGCAATTGGAGAGACCCAAGGCACCAAGTGCCCCAGTGGCTGACTGCAATGCAACAAGCACCACTTGCCTTGAAAAATCAAACAATTGCTGAGCCAAATGAAAAAGGAAAAGAGAAAAAGATGGAAGGAAAAAACAAGTCTTTTGGATGAAATTTACATCCTTTGGAGCATAAGGTCTCGCCTAGTGGCAGGGTAAAAGTGCCTTGCCCCCCCCATCCCAAACACACACACACACACACTTGCGGTTTCTGGCAGCCCACAGATAGTACAGAGGAGGATTTGCTGCATAAAACACCGTTTTGGTTTCCTTGGTTTCAGCTTTCTTAGAAAATATGATGTTCCCGATAATTGAATCCCACTAATGAGCCTTGAAAGCAGAAAGAGAAGTTAGAAAGATGCATCTACCGCAGCCACAGAGTAGAAACCATCAACTATTCACATGGAAATATATACACGAGCAAAAGGGAAGCAGGGCATAAATCACGAGGACCAGGGTGCAGCAACCTTATAGTACCTCTTGGATTTAAGGGGTCAGACTGGATATTGAAAAACATTTTGCACAGTGAGGCCAGCCAAGCAGCAGAATAAGAGCACACAAGGTTCCTGCAGCTGCCTGAACCACCTGCTGCAGGTATCTCTGCTCCAGCAAGGCTCAGATCAGGTGGCCACAGAGGACCCTGCCAACCTCAGCCACAATATGATTGCAATGACTCCCATTTGACTCCCACCAGCAAGGCAGACAGCAGCTGCATAAACATCCCTTTCACTCTTTTTAATGCCACCTGTGTTCTAGCAGCACAGGTCATACTGGAAATAGGGGAAGGGAAGCACCCCATGCAACAGCTGCTGTTACCCCACAGCCCATCTGCTGCACAGGATGACAAGGCACATGGCTCTGTTGGTGGACTGATGGGTTGTATTCATCATGACAAAGCTCCTGGGGCACCCATCATGGAAATCCTGAAATGTCTGGAGCATGGGGCATTCCACAGGGCCTTAAGGCCTTATGATGCTCTCCATGGAAGAAAATGCTTCCTTACAGCAGTGCTGGGTTCAGGGTGTTTCAGGACACCAAGAAAGCAGCAACCACTGCCCTCTTTCCCCAGGGAAACCACTGTAGACAAGGAGTCCCTCCCAAAAAATGGTATCTAGAAACTGCAGCTTCTGGTTGTTGGACAAATGGTGACTGCTCACCACTTTCAATAAAACACAGGCACCTAGGTGACCTGAGCATCCAAATCCTGTTTCTTAACGTACTGAAATCACGTCTGCTTTCCCCAGGTTTTGAAGCATTTAGCTCAAGAGAGGAACCATGCAGCAGGTTCATGCCCAGAGCCTCCAGCTGCCTCCCACCCCATCTGGGGGACTCCAACTGGACCCCTCTGTAGGGAGTCCCATGCTGCAGCAGGACCTGACCCAGGAACATCACACATCCACCTCACACCTCTGCTTGTAGAGCACAACGCTATCCCAGGGACATCCCTCACACACAACCACTGTCAGGGTGAGAAAAGCCAGAAGCAACTCCTTCACCCCAAAACCACAACCACTCAGCATGGCTGTACCAGCCAATATCCTGGAAGCATCAACAACAGTTCCTTCCAGCACTTGGCCCTTGGAATCAGGGCAGTGCCATGTGTATAGCCAGCACCAACACCCCACCAAGAAGCCTCAGCTGCAGACTGAACCTCTGAGCTGCCCCAGCAACTCCCATTAACTAACATCCTTCCCTCCCCCCACCCCCAAATACCAGCTGGTATTGGCCAGCAAGAACAACACCTTAAATGCTTTGCAGCTGCTAAAAGCAAAGGTGCAGCATCTTGGAGAAAGGAAAACACAACCACCACGCTCTCTGGCAGCCCATAAAGCTTCAACCCTGCACTTAAAAGCCTGATGGGGATAATGGAGACATTACCTCGGTGAGATGCGGGTTGGGGTTGAAGCCACACTGGTTGCAGACCTTGTTGTGACACTGGGTGCAGGCATTGAAGTTGGGCTGGCTGGGTGCCGAGGTGAGCTCCGTTGTCTTGCAGATGGGGCAGAGGGTGCTGCTGGGCAGGGGTGCGATCTGGGGCAGTGAGTAGGGTGAGGTGGGTGTGCTGCCCCGCTCCGGAGAGGCCGAGGGTGACCGTCCTGCTCTCTGGCCACGGGCGTCCACCTGCAGCGTCCTGCGGGGTCCCTCGGTCTGCCCACGGCCCCGCATCTCGCGGGGGCTTTCAGAGCCCTGTGCCAGGGAGGGTGGTGCTGATCGCTGTCCGGATGCGTGGTCCAGCTGCTCTGGTCTCCTCGGTGTGCTGAAATGTCATTAAAACAAAGTATGGGTAAGTAGAGGCTGAAATGATCCTTGGAGACGTGGTGCCTCACAGACCCAGCTCAGCTGATGGAGGCACAGTGAAACCCTTCTGCATATGAGAGAAATAGCTCAGCTGGGCAGAAGGATGTGCTTTACCTTATGAAATGGGGCACGACTTGAACCCTCCCTTACAAAACACAGCGGTGATGCAATTGAATGACTCCACGTGCCCTGAGTTGAATGTGGTGCAGAAGGTTGCACAGAACGAGCACGTGGTGAGAGTGTGGCTGCTCAGCTCTGCTGTGCTCCTCCAGCAGGAACCACTGCTGCCCAGAGCCGTGGGTTCCCACCCCTGGAGGTGTCCCAGGCCATGGAGGGAGCCCGGGCAGCCTGAGCTGGGGGGGGAAGCCAGCCCACGGCATTGGTGGGGCTTGGAGGTCCCTTCCAACCCAACCATGCTGTGGTTCTATGACTGTCATACACACAGAGCACCGTTTTCCCCCATCCTCACTGCAGCAATGCCACCTCCTCCCTTCCCCAGAAGACACAGGGGCTTTAGCTGCCAGCTCCCATGATACTCCCAAGGACAGCACCGTTAAAGAGCTTAGTGGCTCTGCATCCCCCGTGAGCACATGGCTTCCTGTGCTGCCCAGCAGCACTTAGCCCTCACCCGATCTCTGTGCCCAACATGGAGCCCCGCATCCCCCACCCCATGCTGTGCAGAGCCTGGGGAGCCTTGCTTACAGGAGGGAGAAGTCGATGTCAGTAGTCTGCCACCCAAACCCGCTGTAATCCAGAGCTTATGAGCAACACCCACGAGTACTTCTCACACAGGTGGAAGCTCTGCTGCCCGCACTGCCTGCCATCGGCAGCCGTTTAAGGAAAAGCATTACCCGGAATCTCAAATGTAATAAAGTGATGATTTACCTGAGCAGGGACTGACCTTATGAGGGTTTAAAAAGGGAACTTGGATGCATAAAACTAATGAAATTAAAGCGCGCGTTGCTGCAGCCACAGGAACTTGGATGAAAATAAATATTAAAACGGCACTTTGGGAATTTGTGGATTGAAACCCAGTGCTCCAAAGGGGGAAGCATTTGGCATCAGCCGTTCTCATCGTGTTTTGCAGCTGGCAACACTGCTGTCAGTGTTGCTGAGCACCCACCTCATCTTGTTCAAGCACTTTCCTCGTGCAAAAGGAGAGCTCTGTGCAGGAGATGTGTGCACCGTTATCCCCATGCTGCTGATGACAGTTAGGGAATGTGGGCTCAGAAAGTCAATGTCTGTGTCCTAACAGCACTACTGCTGCAGACACTGATGGAGCCGTGTCCAGGCTGCAAACCCATTCCCAAGGAGTGCCCTCCGGTGTTCCTCTGGTGGATAACTAAATGGAGGCATTTCAGTGCTGCAGGATTCCACCCACTGGGTGGGGGATGCATTGATTTTGCACAGCCACGACTCCCACAAACCAGCCTCCAAACCATCCTACCTGTGCTGGTTAGCTCCATTTCATACAAATATGATGTGTCATGAAGAGATGTCATTAGCTTTAGGAAGGGTGAGAACAATGCAACCTGACTCCCATCCCATCCCATCCCATCAGCACAGCGCTCCACTGTGGGGATTCCTGTGCTAAGGCAGGAGGGAATGGCTCCAACCTAACTCAAGTTAGCTCAGGCTTGTTGAGGCACCTAATAGGATTCATGGAGAGGCTCAAGGGAGTGGGGGCAGCAGATGTCCCCTGACTTCAGCCCCAGCTCTGGATCCACACCAAGGTGAGCCCTGGAGACAAGCATGGTGAGTACTAGGGAAAAACAAAGCTCTTCTGCCAGCAAAGAAAGAAGGAAAACACATGACCCCACACCAAAACCTATGGGATAAGAAGAAAGTAAACCAAGATACAGCATGAGAAGCGAGGAAATGTGTGGATGGGGACAGCTAGAAGATGGAGGCTCAGTGAGCAGGCAAGGACTGGAGCTGCTCCGCTACGAGCGCAGATTTGACCTACTTGGTTTGACTGAAACCTGATGTGAGCATCCACATGACTGATTTTAAGAATCAGCGAATATAACCTATTTAGGAGCCAAGAGGGAGCAGAGCAGGAGGAGTTGTACTCCCAGTGAAACAGCACGGGGTTTGCGTTGCTTGTGACTTGGAGAAAAATGATTTCCAAAGCTTATGGTTAATGATAGGAACTTACACAGGATGGTAGTAGGTATCAGTTGGGATGTGCTGCCTATCACCAAGTGGGACTAGAAAACAGGACGTGCAGCCTTTCAATAAATGAGCCAAAAATGAATTCCTGCCGTGGAGGGCTTCTGCTTTGGGCTGTGTACAGCCAACATCTCAGGCAACAGTGCTGTGACATCTGCAGGGCTGGGGAATATTGCTGCCGACAGCTTCCCAGCCCCCAAAATGCATCTGACGTGGGGAGCTGTGCATTAGGCTCTGCACTGACACACAAAAAAGTGGCAGCTACACGATTCAGAACCAGCACTGCCACAAATGCAAGTGCTTAATTACACTTAGGGCCACACAGGATGGATTTCGTGCTGGGACTGTGTGTACTGGAGGGCTTTCAACCAGCAAATGCCACAGAGCTGACAACAGTTCTGCTCCAGAGAGGTTGGGGAACAGACAGCAAAGCAGGAGACAAGAAACAGCGATGGGGAACTGTCAGAGGGGATTTTGTTAGATGCCAACACACGCACTCCTGTGAAAGGCCACGGTGGTTAATGAATTACTTCTGTGAGCAGTGGAAAAACCCCATTCTCTGCAGCTCCATGTTCTGGGGCTGCTCCACCCCCGTGAGATGCAACTCCTGCCAGCAAAGCATGCACCCCATGCACCTCTCCTGGTGCCCACGAGCGCACACGGCACCACGGGAGCAACACAGACATGGCTGAAAGTCAGGTGGACCACAGAGTCACAGAGGTTGGCAAAGACCTCTGAGATCATCTGGTCCAACCATCTGCCCACGTTCCTCTGTGCCACAACCCCACAGCTCTTTGGACACCCCCAGAGATGGTGCATCCCCCAGGACACAGTCTGGTGATGGGGCTGGGCAGGTCAGCCCAACCTGAAGTTCATGAAAGCCTTTCCCAGCACAGATGGTTGAGCCTCTCTAACTGGCAGCCACGTGGCTTTTGCTCAGAGAAAGTGAGGGAGTCTGACAAAAAGGAACCGGAAGCAGTGCTGGAGGTGCCATCCATCCATGCAACTTTATCTCACACATCTGTTGGGGCTGAGCAAAGAAGCCAGAGAGCAAGCAGTGATGAGTGCCCTTCCACTCACTGACAGCTTTTGGCCAAATCAATGGATGTTAGAGAGGAAGAAGTGGAAAAAAAGAAGGGAGATGTGGGCAAATACGAGGAAATCATCTCGTGGTTTAAGATCTTGGAGTCTTGGCATGGAGGGGAGCAGCTGGTTCTTGACATGGGAGCGTTCTCTAAGTCCTGACAAGGGAGAAGAGGGCTGCACTCAGGAACAAGGAGAGTAGGGACGGGGCACATTTGCTGACCCACGTGAATTTATTCAGCGTGTTCCAAGCTAAAGCTGAACACAGCTTCAGAAGGCTTTCCTGGAACGGATGTTGAAATCCAAGGTCAAGAACTGCAGAGTGATGCACAGGGTGAGACCGCCAGAGTGCACGCACAGTGATGGGCTCCAAAGGAGGCACCGCCACTCACAGGAGTTCTTGAAGCCATTTTGGACAGTTCTCAGAAAATGTCCATTTAATGCTCATCAACAAATATAGAACATTCTACAAAGAAAAAAATAAATAAACCAACAAACAAAAAGCCACAATTAAGTTATTTTGGGAAAATCACATTCTGGAATCCAATTCAAAGGGAAGAGCAGCGCAGCCTGTTCCCTCGACTTGCTGCTGGCTTTGCCCCCACCCCAGAGAGTGACACAGAGATCTGGTTTTGCACACAGAGGTCTGGTTGTTTTTTTCCTTGGAGCTTCAGGCTCCATCCAGTCCTGGGCCTGGAGGAATTGCTGCAGCTGCTGCCTAATGCACACAGCTTAGAGCTCCACCAGCACCATGTTGGCCGTCCTTTCCACAGCACCTACAGTTCCCCACGCTCTTCCAACTCCCACCCCGGCAGCAATAGCTTTGCATTCTGCCATTGAGAAGCCAGGAAGACTGTAGGGCTCTATTTTGGATGAGTTCCATCCGTGTTCCAGAATTAAAAGCTGATGCAAAAAATGTATCATTATCCATCTCCGTGACAGCTTGAGTCAACTGAACTCAGCCCGGAATGAGAAACAACATTCACTTCAGGCACAAAAAAATAGGAAGATCCATCAGGAAGAGAAGTACTCTTAAAAAAGAGGCAGTAATGACATACCAGAGAGAAACTAACCTATATTTTTAGAAAAAGGGAAGAAAACCCTGCTAAAACAGTCCCAGTGCCTACGGGACAAGAGGAAATGAGGCTGGCGTGCCGTGGGCTGTGGGTAGGGGCAGCGAGGCACAGGGAGCTGGCTGCCAGCAGACTGCGCTGTGCTGGAGCACATCAAGGACTGCACCCAACCAAATTTATTTATTTTTTCCATCCATGAGAAAGTAGCAGCCTTTTACCATCCCCCAGTCACATCTTTGTCCATCCTGTCCTTTTCCCTCTAACTTCTCCCCACGCCATGTGGGTCTTCTATTGGTCTTTGTTGCTTCACACTACCAAGAGAGCTGACATCTAAGGTGTGGAAGAGCAACTGAGAGAGGACATCATTTCAGCAGGACCTGAGGCAATGGGGGTTGACACTGTTGAGAGATGGTGGTGCCCCTGGAGACAGTGAAGGTCAGGCTGGATGGGGCTCTGAGCACCTGATGGAGCTGTGGGTGTCACGAGGATGCAGGGGAAAACCAGCCCTGCGAGGAGGAGGGATCCATACCCATCACCACTTTCTTCTGAGAGCTTCATTCAGCTGCATTCATCAGAAACCCCTCCCCTGCAGAAGGTGCTCTCACCCTGAAGCTCTGCACAGGACGGCGAGGTCGGGCCATGGGGATGGGACGTGGCCGTCGGGATGCAGCAGGCTGCGGTGCTGCGGTTTGTTCATCCTGGGGGGGGAACCTCCTGACTCTGGGAGATCTGAATCGGGAGCCCGAGTGCCAACAGCAAACCAAAGTCAGAAGGAAGGAATATTTGTGCGTGCAAATGTGATATTTACAATAGGAAATCAAGCAAAACTAATGAATAAATGCGTTACCAATATCAAAAAGAGAAACAATCAACTTCAGTATCTCTAGCTGTTCAGTTTAAACTTCACCCTTTTGAAATAAGAGTGGTCAGACACTGAAGTGCCCAGGGAGGTGGTGGGGTCACTGTCCCAGGAGGTGTCCAAGAACTGCAGGGATGTGGCAATGCTGGTGGTGTGAGGACGGTGAGGCTGAATGGTCCCAGAGGCCTTTGCCAACCTGGGTGATCCTGTGGTTCTATTACTACACAAAGCAGCTATCTGATTTTGTTTGCACGTTTCAAAGAAAACAGACATGATGATTTGTTAATTCAGAGTGTTATGGTTGGCGTTTTTTAGTTAATAAGAAGTAAAATGAAGCTGTCAATTATCAGCACTGGTTTTCTGAAAATGAGTGGTAGGACCAAGAGGAATCAGATCCTAATTGAATAAGCAGTGCAGCTTGGAGATGCTTTGAGACAAGAAAGGTACACAGACAAACTAGAAGACAACTCCTGGGGAGAAGCTGCTTCTGAGTTTTCTCCCAGTGATGTTTCTGGACACCATTTCTCCCAGGCTAAGCTGAAGGATAACTTAGAAATACAGACTATCTTTCCTGCTTACACAAAGACTGATGCTCTATTGTAACTGAATGAAGCCAATCAAATCCACATCTAATAAAGGTAACCAGGGGTAAACAGGCTTCAGCAGTGTGCAGACCAGAGGACAGCAGAGCTCTGCTGCTGGGCCCAAGCAAACATGGCAGCACAACATGCAGGAAGTGGGAACTGGCGTGGAAATTTCTGCTGTTTGGGGCCAAAGAGCTGCCCTAAATAAAGAGGGGCAGGCACTGAACTGCACAGGGTGTTCTGCAGTGGTGCAAGGAGAACCCAGTGCTGCTCCCTCACATACAGCAGCATCAGAAGCACTGGGGAAGGCAGCCACACAGCCCTGACATGGTGTGCTCCATGTATCTGCTGCAGACATCTGGCACATGGAGCTGTGCTGGGGCCAGGGGGACACCCATCTCCCTGTCTGATGTTCCTGCAGCATGCTGAGGAGAGGAGGTCTGCACAGTCTGAGGGATGGCACCGAGTCCTGGCAGCTCCCTTGCCCCGTGGCAGGACAGTTGTGGTGCTGACAGCCCCCCTGCTCCGTCCAGCATGGAACTGTGCTGTGAACGGGTGAAAAGGAGCCCCAGATCCCATGGGTGTGAGACAAAGCTGGTAAGAAAAAATGGGAAAAAAACAACCTATCTCAAGGAGATTGCATCCTGTTGTCAGTCCAGCACACACCTGACCATCCTTCCACTGATCAGGCTCCTCACTATCCAGGAAAACACAGCTTTTTTTGGAAAACTCATGCACCACCTCTTCCCATGAGGACCCACTGGACGCTCCAAGCTTGGCCAAGCAGCACAGAGCAGGGCACACATACAGCAAACTGCCAACCCACAGCAACACCACCCAACATCAGCACGTGCTGCAATCACTGCCCGGCACACAGCAGACATACCTGGGAAGGCTCCAAGCCATCAGCACCTCCTCTTAACTCAGATTTTAGCAAAGAAAGAAAACCAAGAAGGAATGTCTCCTCCACCCCAGCCAAACAACCATTGTCTCCCTAAGAAGATTAATACGTGTGTTTAAAGACATCAGTCTGTGGGCTTCACGAGAAAGGGGCAGTGCAATCCCAAGTGTGAGAGCTCCCATGGTTTTTCAGCCCAGCTACGGAGTCAAATAACAGTTTACATAACTAGGACTGGAACAAAACAAATTAAAAGTAATTTCATGTTTCACACTGAAATGAAAAAGGGCACATTTCAGAACGTGTGTATTTAGGGAGGTGAACCCTGGAAGCAGAGAGCAGCTCTGCACTGTCTGCAGCAGGAGTGGGGCTCGCCAGCTCACAGCCTGACAATCCTGCCTTTGCACCCAGCTGCATCACGCCGGGTGCTCCCCAAAGCGCCCTGAGCTGCAGGAAAACGCCTGATGCTGAACCCCATGAGCACTGACGTGGAGTGGGACGGAGCATCAGATCCACGCTGTGCTCATGGGGTGGCGGAGAACCAGCAGATGCCATGCAGCACGAGCCCTGGGCACAGCAAAGCTAAGGGCGGGCAGCATCACCTGTGGGAACCCCGGGCTCCTTCCAGCCACAGGAAGCTCGAATCTGCCAGGAGGATTGCAGGTCTGTGTGTCTGCTTTGGAAATAGAGGCACGGATAAGCGGGTGCCGAGCACTGTGGATATGGATGAGCACACTCACAAGGAGAGCTCGGGAGGCAGCCAGCACGCAGGGGTGCACCCACACCCGGGGCCGTGGAGCTGCTGTGTCTAACACAGCAAATATTTTGCCTTGATCAGCCAAGTGAGCCATTCTGTACTCCTTTTACATGACACTCACACCAGTTTTATGAGCTTGAAATCCTGCAGACCTGGCTTTCTCCCCACCTAACCCCAGCCCTGGCGCTCCTGATGCTCCAAACGCTTCATACAAACACAGATGTGCTTGCTAAGCACGGGAGCTCAGCAGACTTCTCCAGAGTGCCAGCCTTATGGTGAGCAAGAGCCAAGAATATGTTACTTTCATACTTGAGGGGGAGGCAGACCCACGTTAGTGTCCAACAGCTATCGCTCCATGCTGGAAATCTCCACCCACAGATGTGACCCCAAGCAGCAATTCGGTCTCTGCACAGCTTTCCCTGAGGGCTCCAGCACTGCTCATGGACCAGCCCTACCGCAGGAGCCCTGCACCCACAGCCAGTCCTCTGTGATGTGCTTAGGCATGGGCTCGGGGTGCTCCATCCCACTGTGCAGCACAGTGGGGACATGGTACGGTCTGCTGCCACTGGTGGCAATGGGGTCAGGCCATGCCAGATCCCCACGTGTGCCCTGGGACTCCTCTGTGCACCCACAGCTCAGCTCTGAGATCAGCACTGCTCACAGCTCACCAGGAAAGCAGAGCACAGCCCCAAGCCAGGTCCCACCATGTTCCTGCTCCCATGAGACTGCCCTGGGGCTTCTGCTTTCAACTGGGGAACCCAGTGCAGCCCAGGGGAGGGAAACCCCCTCCCCCCGCATCCCTCCCTCCATCCCTTCTGTGCCAGCATTTAATCTTGAAACGTCTCGAGCAGCCTACAAACAAGTTATGGCTGGAAGAGTGGGAGGCTGAGGAGTCGGCGATTCTTCAGCAACAAAAAATGAGAAAATGAAAAGGAAAACGGACAGAATATCCCCCGGGAGGATGATTTTTTCACACTGTCTCCACGGGAGTTGGCGCAGAGCTGGCTCAGAGCAGCAGGGCACCGTGCTGAGCACAGGGGCCAACAGGAGCAGAGGCACAGGGCCCCACCACGTCCCTCTGTGCAACTTTCTGCCCCTTGCATTCCTTTTTTGCAAGAGAATGATCATGTTTTAGGGTCTGGTTTTTAAAGGAACACCCCCAGCCACCCGCTCCCAAACTGTCACGCTGTGAGCACGGCCCCACCAGGTTGGCATCACGGGGCAACACATCACTCCCGTTACATAACGGCTGCCCCGTTCCCACCCGCATGCCATGCCTCAGCACCCAGGGGTGCCCCCGAGCCGCTGGCTCCCCCTGCAGCCCCCGTCTGCCTGCACCCCCCAACCTGCAAGCAATGCACCTGCAGCAAGCGTGCACCCCACATCCCTGCCGCACTGTGCATCCACGCACGCCATGCCTGTCTGCAATCCCGTGTGCCCACACTCCAGTTTTGCACCTACACCCTTCTGCTCCAGCACCCACACGTTGCCCGGCCCCACACCTGCACCCTGAGCACACCCTGCGTGCACTCTGCACCTCGTGCCCCCGCACCCCGTGCACACACACGCACCCTGCCTGCCCACCTCCGTCTCGTGCACGTGCCCCCACGCACACCTACGCTGTGCTCCACACCCGCACTCCAACAGCGCGCCGACACCCAATGCCCGCGCGCCCCACGCACTCCCACACCTAAGCACGCCCACGCCCCGCGTGCACACCTGCTGTCGTGCTCTCGCGCACCCACACACCACCTGCACACCTACACCGCGTGCTCCCGCGCGCACCTACAGCCGCGCACACCCGCACCGGTGCGCACGCACCCCCCGCGCCCTCGGGCCCCGCGCTCTGACCTGGCTGCGGGCGGGGCGGGGGCGGGCGCGGGCCCCGGGAGCTGTCCGCCGCCGCCCGGTGCTGAAGGCGGTTTGGANCCGGCTCCGCATGAGGTTACACCCGACAACCAATGAGCACTCAGCACCTCCGTGGCGTCACGAATCGCCGCGGGATGTCACGCGGCGCGGACCGATGAGCGGCACCGCCCCTCGGAGTCACGCGCTGCTCCGGAAGGTGGCGCTCAGCCCGCCAATGAGCGCTGCCCTCCCTTGTGACGTCACGGCCCGGCAGCCAATGAGCCGCTTACTGCTCGTGAGGTCACAGCCGGCAGCCGGGTTTCACTGCAATGTGACGTCACGGGGTTCAGCCACCACCCCCCCGTCCTCCTCCTCCACCCCGGTGACATCATGGACTGCCACTGGGACACACCATGGCCCCCAGCACCACTGCCCCACTCCCATCGCAACCTCACCCCATCCCAGCTCCTCGTTAGAGCTGAGATGCTCAGTCACCTCTGCCCTTCATTGTCCCCCTCCCCATCCCTGCAGGGCCCAGCTCCCAGCAGCAGGCCAGGGGGTGCTCAGGCACTGCAGGCCAGCCCAGGGCAGAAGGCACAGGAGGCAGCTCGGTACCAACGCACAGCACTTCGTTTATTCCCTCAACACAGATTTGCATCCAGCCCACCCCGCAGCAGGTGGGGATGGGAACCACCCACCAGGGCTGCAGTGATGGGCCCTGGGGCCTCAGCCACGGGGCAACATGAGCTCCAGCCCCAGGAGCGGCTACACAGCAGCACTGCTGCAGGCTGGGGCTGGATGCAGCCTCACAACCTTAGGCTAGCTTTGAAAGAACGACAAAAATGCTAACAGTCACATTAAAAAAAATAACAAGTTCATACAAAAAAAAATGTTATAGCACAACTGTCAGGAAGAGAGAGGTCAGCAGCGCAGGGTAGGGGCTCACCATCACTTCTCTCTGTCCCAGCCCAGGCTCCACCTCCCAACCCAAGGCACCAAGTTGGGACACCCTAGCTTGGCATAGGTACACAAGCTCTGGCAGAGGGATGGGAGCTGGCCTGGCAACAGGCACAGCTGTGCTGCAGCATTGCTGCTGGGGGCATCCCTGCCCTAGGTACAGCAAGGAGACCTTTGCATTATTTACAGCACTGCTCCAGGTCCCTTCTCCGCACTTGTGCTCTCAGTTAATCCCCCCAACTGCAGACGGACAACAGACCTCTTCCTGCAGCTGCAGCCTGTGGTTGTCCCAGAGGTGCAGCTCCACCTGCAGAGGCCAACAGTAGCAGCAACTGCAGAGCTCCAAGCAGGCTGACAGATAAGAAATGCCTATTTAATTTTCTGTGTGAAAATGAAAGAGGAGGGCTGAAATGAGGCATGAACCTCCCTGTGCGCTGGGCAAAGGGCTGGGCTCCTGCTGGCTTGTTGCAGGGCCAGGCTCTGTGCAAGCACACTCAGTTCTTGACCACAGGACTTCACTGCAGGAATGCATCCAGCTTGGTCCGGCTGCTGTTGCTGCAGGCACGTTTAGGGGCAGCAGCTGATGCTGGCCTGGAGGCGTTCCTTTTGCTCTTCACCGCTAAGGGTCGGAGTTCTGCAGGGCTTGTCTGAAGGTAGGGTCATCAAGGAAAGCACACACATCAAGGTCTAGGGACACAAGCAGCCCAGGACCTGCTCCAGAGAAGCCTGAGCCACAGACCTGGGACCTAGCTGTGTACTTGCACCCTGAGGCATTTGGGTAACACCTTCAATAATATGCTTTAACTTTTGGTTTCTCTCAGAGGTCGGTCTGTTGAACTCGACCTCTGCAGTTTCCTTCCAAGGGAATTAAACTACTCTAAGAAAAGCTCCTTGCAGGTCAGACTGGGCTCTGCCCCAGCCCACAGAAGCCCACAGGCATACTCCTACCCCACAAATAGAGGTACACTTTTCTATGCCTAGTGCACAAAGCAATGTCTAAGCACAACCAGCAGAGCTTCAAGATCTACCCTTCATATCAGAGCTGGGACACTGGGCAGAGGAAGTGACAGTGGCCAGAACCTGAAGCCTCCCCAGTGCATGGAGACGTTCCAAGAACAGAGTTCTCAGAATAAGGCCTCCTCTGTGCGTGTGATGGCATCAGACAAATATTCAGAGACCAAATAAATATTAACATTCTTAGTAAGCTCAGGTTTTTGATGCCTTTGCTGTCTCTTCTGAGCTCAGGCTTGCCCAGAATCAGATGTAGAGCAGCACAATGATAATTCCCTGAATGCCCCCAGCCCCAGTTCGGGAAGCTCTGCCCAAGCTACCAAGCTGGTTGAGACAGAAAGAACAGAGGAGGTGCCCCACAGCAGTACTATTGCCACACAAGCTGCAGGAAAGGATACAGGCTCTATGAACTTGTTTCTGCCTCCCAAGCCATCGTACCCCATCCTCACCTAGGAGAGACAAACACATGTGAATGGAGCAGCACAGAGACTTAGCTACTTCTCCTTATCTTGATTAGAAGAGAGACTCACAGGCCATGTGCTCTGAGAACAGGTTACAAGCACCTGGAAACACTCAGTACTTGTGCTAAGCCCTCACCTTCAGAAAGGCAGGCCCAAGTATATTAACGAAGTCTGAGTATTTTTCTGAAGTAAGCTGAGCCTTCAAGGTTGCAGCAAAGCTTAGAATTTTTGTCACTGGGACTGATATATACAAGAAAAATGCCCAGCACTACAAGGAGGTGGAATGGGATACAGAAGGCCATTTAATCTGCTGCCAGGTAGGCAATGGCCATCTGTCATCTCTGGAGCTCCGCAGGACTGGGAGGCAGCCAGGTCACACTCCAAGATTTACTCTCCCCACACGGAATGTGGCAAGGTAAAAGCCTCACTGGCTTCCTCCTATAGGGTAACCTCAGGACAAAAGCGTGCAGTGCCAGCCCCTGACAAGATCACCAACAGTATACTCACCTTGCCCATGTTCTTGTGGGGACCCAGCAGGCTACCTGACACGGGCTTCTTGGAGAAAACTGAGTTCCTGATGAATGCTGGCAGGAATCCTTTAATAGTCTCATCCTCCAGATCATCTCCCCAGTTCTGTCCCACAGAATAATGAGAAAAGCCCTTTAAACAGCATCATCTGCTGAATTTAGTCTGCATACAAGCATTCACTTAAGGTAACAGGCATTCCTATACCACATCAGGTCAAAGAACAGTACCTCCAAAACTCCTGCTGGGGCTTATCTGGAGCCATGTCCAGGAGGCAGGACATTGCACCCAGCATGCCTGAGGGGACAGCCCCCTTAGCTGACCCACAGCCTTTCCAGGCAGACCCCACACCGTGCGTTTGCCAAGCACATCTGATGCAGGAAAAACTGCAAGCAGCATGTGACCCCCCGCCCTCTCCTGCCTGATTCCAGGAGGCCTCTGAGGCAGCAGTAGCGTTTCTAGGAGACAGTCAAGCAAAGCACTTTGAAGTATGTACTGTGGTGCTGTAGATAGGCCAGTCTACAGTTAGAGGGAAAATGGGGCCTTTATCTCAACCTTATTAATAGAATTATTGAAGAGGTGATACAGAAAACAAGATCAGCCCTTTTACCTCCACGGTTTCCTTTAGAGCTTTCTTTGCCAGATTTACCACAGGAGGCCTGGAAGAAGCACAAGGAGCAAGTCAGCAGAGATTCATTGTTTGAGCAGAGCTGGCAAGGACAGACAAGGTAAAGCAAATGACGACAAAACTTGTACTGCAACATCAGGCAACTGGAGAGCTATCTGATCTCACACAGCAACTTCCAAAGCAGAGAGACTTTCATCTCCTTTAAAAGTAGAAAGAAGAGGACAAACTCACGGCTTTTTATCCAGCTTCTGCTTTTTTGCAGGACTGAATGGAGATCTGCAGGGCTGATTTTCAGGGGTGTCCACTTCAAAAGTATCATCTAGGTTGATCTCATCACTGTGAGCTGGACGGTGCAGCTTCGGGTGCTGCAGTTCCACAGGAGCTGGGCTGCAATGCCACACAAAGCAACAGCCATCAAGAAGCTGCCACCCAATGGATAGAAGAGAGGGAGATGGAGCTACAAGCTACACCATTTAGTTAGCACGACAACAGTAGGACTAGGATCTGAACCCCATTCTGTTTACGAGTTCCAGAAAGGACAACCCAAAACCCACAGTTCAAAGTCAATGTCTCAAACCATTGTTCAACCTTCAAACACCACTGCTCACAGCAGCAGCAGTCCAAGCCCAGGGAAACACCCCATGACATTTCTGCTTAGCATACACAAGCCAGTTCGTCATATTGGACTCACAGGAAGAGGGCTCACTAAAATATAAAGGATACTAGACCAAGCCTTAATCATTCTTGGCTCATTTGCTTGGCAAAAATCTCTAGCCCCTGTATAGCAAGGCATGCTTGCTAGAAGGCCAATCCTGAGGTAACCAGAAGAGAAGCTTTAGAGGTATTTCCCTGGCAGGGTAGAGTAGAAAAAAATTTGTCCAAACTTAGTTCTTTCTTCCATACCAACCTGATACAAACCCAACAAAATACACACTTTTTCAGGCAAGCCAAACATCACCCTGTCAGCAACAAGAAAATACAAGATAGAATTGAAGAAGAAAGATGACTGTGCTATGGCATGCTTCTTCCACCCCAGTCAGTACTTAGTTAAACTGCTCACCCTTACTCTGGATGTGCCATTCACCACATTCGGCCTGTATCTGAGGATGCACTTCACTGACCTTTCAAAGACCAGTCGGCTGAGCGTCTCTCTGGTTACAGATGGCACTTTCAGAGTGTCCTGCAGGATGTCTATCTTCTTCTTCAGGCTCTATAGGGAGAAGGAAAGGCAGTCAGTGAGACAAGAAAAGATTTAGTAGCAGATACTTCACCCCTCTCTCATAAGTGAGCATTGGTCAGCGCTCAGTGGTGGGGCAGAGAGCAGTAAGGTGGGCTACATCCAAGCAAAACTCAGCACAGTTCCTGGCATTGCTGCCAAAGTCCATGGCCAGCTGCCAGTTACTGCAGACTGAGGAATTACATTCTCACCAAGATCTCCTTGTCTGCATTCTTCAGATCTTTCTGGGTGCTCTTTAACGCCTCTTTTGTCTTCTCCAACTCTGAAACTGTTTTCTGCAGCTGCAGAATAAATAACACCAAATAGCAGAGTGCTGGTTACAACACACAGGTAAAGAAGACTGTGGATCCCCATGGCAGCGATGTGCTCCATGGCACACACACTACTTTCCCCTGTTTTTGTCCTCGATTTTCCCGTGGCAGTTTCTCCAAATCAGAGCAATCCGACTGCTGCTCATTTCCTCAAGCTGCCTGCAGAGGGATCTCCAGGGCTGCTTGCCCAGCATAAGCCTTCCCCCAGCATCTCCACCTGAGGGTGACAGCTTTTCCATGTTCTAACACTTGGTGGCTCCATTCTGAATTCCTGCAGGACTTAACAGGCACCACATCACAGCGTTACAAACCACAGGCCGGACGCTGGCTGTGCCATCAGCAGTGCTGGCACACAGACAAGACTGATTCAACAGGAGAGCATGCCAGGAGCCTGGGGTTGAGAGGTGGTCTGGCACCACAACAAGGGCTTGAAGTGGGGTCAGGAGCCTGGGCCAGCCCACAGAGTGGCAGCAGAGTCAGCTCTCTGTCAGCCAAACTCTGACTTGCATCCTCCTGACCCTGGCTAGAGATTACAAATTGGCACAAACTCGTCCAGAAACGGATCAGCTCCAGCATCAACAGTTCTTGTAGGGAAGTAACTCACTTAGGAGCAGCTCAGTATTCCAAGAACCTCCCCCTCTGTTTGAGGGGACCACAACAGCTATGTCTGGGTAACAAAAATAGGCCAAATCCACCCACAGTCTCTCACTTTGTGAGCTTGGACTCTGGCACACCCCAGGGAACACCTGCGCCTTGGAGAACAAGACTACACAGACACTTATCATGGCAACTTGCTACCAAAACAGTAATTCCCAGCCCCGGCCAACAGAGCCCAGCAACACTGGAGAAGGGGCAGCACAGCAGTAGGGGCATATCTGCAGCTCCGTTCCAAGCCAGGGCTAAGCCCTGCTCAGTTGGTGCTGGCTCACACCTCTTTTCCAGCTGTTCCAGGTCTGCTGCTCTGACTCTGCAGCAGAAGGGGCTGGTGGCTGAATAAGCATATGCACAGCCTGGCAGGACAAAGGCAGCACTGCTTCTGGAGCCTAGTGAACACAGCAAGCACCTGCACACTGCTGTGTTCAAGCCCAGGCTGGCTCTCCACATGCTGCCCCAGTGGTGTCCTCAGAGTTCACAGTGCTAATAACAGCTCATGAGTTGCACACAGCATCACACCCTGACCCAGAAACCCCAGCCTGACACTTCCATGCCACCTGTACTGCTCTAAGAGAGCTCTCTGTGGGAGTGGGTCACTGCACAGGGCTGGGAGCACAGTTGCTGAGAGGAATCTACAGACCAGATGTCATCCTTATGTCTCCCATGCTCTCCTTTTACCTTACGGTTGACAGAGAATAGCTCTTTCTTTTGCTTCTCTGTCATCTCACTAGAGATCTTCCGAGCCTCCTTCAAGTTCTCATATTCCCTGAAAAGAGAGCAGAAGAATCACGTTGCCTTTAAAGAGGATCAAGCTAGAACTTAGAGACCCTCAATTTGAAGTTCTGCTATTGCAGAACCACAGGAGAAAACCCAGGACATGCAAAGTCCTTTAAGGAATTGAGCTGAGTGTACCAAAACAGACCAAAGGTGTAAAAAAAATCACCATATATGGCAGGGAAAAACAGCTGCAAACGATGCCATGCCCGGGATCAGGACACACAAAGGATTCACCAACATAATGGAAACTGGATTCAGAAATATTTCAGTTGCCAGTGGAAGAGATGGACAGAAAACAGAGCAGCCTCTGTGCTTGCAGCAAATAGAGAACTCTGCTTTAAATGACTTTACAGAGGCTTCATACTATTGGCCATGCACATTGTTCCCAATTACACCACAGGGACACTTGCCTCATTACAGCTTTGTATCAAAGCTGCAATTATTCAGCTGCCATCAGAATGGACCCAGAGAAGCTGTGGTTTTACTCAGCAGGACCAGAAGGATTTCCAGGTAGGGGATGGCAGCACTGCAGATCCCTCATGCCAGAGAGTGGCATGCTCAGAGCACTTCAGGCCACAGCTGCACAGTGCAATGCAGCAGAGGGTGCAGACCAGAGCTCCTCATCCTCCCATTTCCCCCCAGGCATGAAAAGAGAACCGAGGGAATAATGATCACCGCATAGGTGCACTGACAACTCCGGAGACAGTTCCCATGGTGACACACATGTCACTACAGTGACAACAGGAATGGTTCAGTGTGACAGGCTCCAATCTAGGTCCCCAGAATCTGTCAGTCAAAACCCAAAGGAGGCCCAAGCAGGGACAAGAGCCCCGCAGAGTCTGTGTGCCTGCTGGGACACAGCAGCAGGACCTCTCCCCACAAGCCCAGGAAAAGCACGAGCAGCCCATGCTGAGCCTGAAGCACTCACTTCTTCAGTGAAACGCAGTAGACTGCAAGCTGCTCCACTGCTGCCTGCCCAACTCCCATCTCTCTGATCATCTCCTCCACTTCAGGGCGCTGGCTCTGAAGCAACAATTCAATCCTGCAATAAAATAAGAAAAATGTACCTTCAGCTCATGAGTCACAAACAGAGCAAGGAAGATGACTGAAGCCCTGCTTCCCCCAGGGAGCTCACACAGACTAAGCTCTTCGATGCAGGGGTGTCAAAGAGATGCAACTGCCCCACTACAAGGAGGGTTTCTTTGCTGGGACAGAGTAGCACTACACAGACTGACTAGAGAAGAGACAGCTGTACACAATGCTACACTTGGAGCTAACACACCAACTTGTACACCCATGCAGCTGATTGTTCCTGGGCTGGGATTTGAGCTTAGCCCCAGAACCCCCTCTACTAACAGCAAGAGCACATAGCCATGCTCAGAGGCCTGGAGACAAGGCCAGTCTGCACAAAGTATCATGCCCTGCTGCTGTTCAGGAAGGGCAGCTGCCTGGAGAGGAAGCTGGGCTAAGAGCACAGCCAGGCAAAGCCTGCTAATGCAGCAGTTTCGAGCCTTACGGGGTAAGGAGGCCCAGCAGTCCCAGCATGTGGGAGCACATGTAAGCACAGCAGGATCTTTCCCTTCCTCTTGGAGAAGGGGAGAGGCATGCAGCCCAGTCTGCAAGGTCCAGGATCTCACCGCTCCAAGGTTCTCAGCTTGTTTCGTAGGCGGCAGGCCTCTTCCTTTGAACTTCTGTTATCCTCCTGCTGCTGCTCCAGGAATTTCATCTGCTTCTGCAGAGAAGCAAGCACACACAGACCGTCAGGAAGGCTCCAGGGATTGTTAGCAAAACATCCTGGCTTATGCGCACTGCGGGCAGCTGGGAGCATACATTGGCTCTTAATGCTATCACCACCTCAGCAGCCCAGGATTATGGAGAATTTAGCTCCCTCCCTGCTGCACCCCTAGCTCTGCTCCTTGCTAGCGCAGCAGGGTCTGAGTGCTAATCGCAAGGAGTCTGGTGCTGACACTGCTTTGGATCCTCCTTTCTGCTGGGTGTATCTGTGGAGCTGGGCAGTATTCTGTGCACAGTACAGTGACGATGTTTTTCAAAAGCAAGGGAGTTCAAAGCAGGCAAACCTCGCTAGTGCATTCTGCTCCCCAAATAGCTGAGCCCTTTGCTTTAGCCTTCCAATTTTCCTTGCTCTTAAATGCTTAAAGCAGAAATAGGAACGCTGCATAGGTCTCTCTTGCAGATCTCAGCCAAACCAGATGCCTAGCTGGGTGCTTCTCTCACCCACCTGGAGAAGCCACGAGTCTCTCGTGGCCAGCACCCTTGCAGGCTCTCCAGCAGCAGGCAGCATTAGCAGCAAACCTCAGCTGAGCTAAGAAAACAAAGAAGTCAACAGCTGTGACAGCTGTGACAGTGCCAGGACTCTGCAGAGCTGCAGGTTCACATCTTGCTCTTCCTTAAGCAGAGCCCACCTCCAGCTGCTGCTGACCAGAGGTCTCCACACTTCAGATTCCCAGGCCAGGTCAGAGCAGGGCCTGGTTGCAGACTGTTCAGCAGCAGCTGGCAGAAGAGGGGACTGGCTCATTGCCTGTGGGGCTTGACCTGCCTCACAGCTAGTTAAGCCTCTATTTTTACTGCAGAAGTTCAGAGCTTTAATCTTTAAATGATGCATGTAAGGCATTGCTTGGTATTCAGATGAGAAGCACTGTATGCCACAGAAAAGATACCCTCAGGTCCCTACACTCCTGCCCTTCCCAGCTTTCATTAAGAATGCTTGAGCATACTCAGAGGGTATGCTCAAGCACAGAGATCTTATGTTGAGAAGCAGGCACCAATTTCAGTGCCACAGTTATTTTTCCAAAGTAGGAAACATCAAAACTGTCCTGCCACTGACACATCTGAGATCCCAGGAACAGCTTGGCAATGCTAGGCTGCCTTTAGACCCAAGAAGATTGGCTCTAACCTGATGGGCGGGCAAAAAAAAAGCTTGTGCTGTCCCACAGCAAGGCCTGTGTGGCACTGATTCCTTACTTTTATCTCCTGCCCTGTGACAGCATCACATTGCTAATATCAGGCAAACTTCAAGTGGTTCCTCCAGGAAAAGTCCAGCTGTTGCACATGTGGCATGCAGCAAGACCATTCCACGCCCCATCTACAAGCTCTCCATGGTTGCATGGCCTGGCATCAGGAACGCGATGCAGTGTGGGCTCTCTAACCAAAGGAGAAAGATTTAAGGAACTGTCCAAACTCCCTGTGCTCACAATGAGCTTTCAGTACACAGCAGAAGCAGCCCAGCACCAAGTCAAGGCTGCACTGCTCACCACAAGACATTCCAGCCAAGAGGCTCTTGTTCTTACCCCCCCCTTCCACTTGCTGTTTATGCACAACGCATGACTACGCACTGAGTCACTGCACGCTGAAGCACAACAGGAATATCTGATCTCTGGACTTTGCACATTACTAACCTAATCGAAGGAAAGCCCTGGCAACAGAACAGAGACAGGAGAGTTAGCTGGATCAAATCCCACTCAGCTAAAGCTAGCGACTCCCCCTCCATATATTTCAGTTTGATTTCTCCTCTGATCAAACCAAGAAACTAATTTTCCTTGAATCCCGTCTGGTCAAAACCCATTTCAGAAGAACATTCTACCACAGGGAACTGACGCTTCTGCAATGGGGCGCAGGGGCCAGTTCCCACACTCCGCTCACACTGCTACCTTTATGATCAGCACTGCAGCAGCAAGGCTCAGCTAACACCCCCAGGCTGAGCTGGTGGCTCCTCAGCCCTGGCCACCACTGCCCTGAGTGCACAGTCATTATGCACAGCCACAGGTTTTATGTCTCTGAATCACCCTCAGCATGGTGTGCAGTCAGTACCTCCAAGCCGCCGTCACCACTCATTTTAGGTTAATAAACCCGAGAAGAAAGGTTAATAAACCCAAGAAGAAAACCCAGTTCTGCTGCCTTCCTGTTACTCAGAGACTGAAGTGGCAGGTGTCTCGAGGCACCCAACCCAAACTCCCACCAGCACAGAGTAGTATCTATATTAGCACGGCCTGAAGATAACCTGAACGAAATTAGCATTGACTGTGCAATGGGTAGAGTCAAGTCCAGCAAGAGATGGGAAAGGTACCTTGAGAGAGGAACACAGCATCTCTGTCTCTCCCAGCATCTTCTGGAGCGACTCTATCGTGGCATTGCGCACATCCAGAGTGTCCCGCAGCCCGTCCACAATGGCCTGGCACTCCCGCTTCTCTTTCTCTAGGGGAAAAAAAAAACAACAGAATCATGGCCCAGAAAACCAGACCTCGGTAACCCCACATACAACAGCAGTAGCACAACAAACCAGTACTGCTTGCAGTTTCAGGCTCCAGGCTGCTAGGAGTTGGCCAGTCCTGTAGAGACCCATTTCCCTAAATGCTGTCTGCAACTGGGCTTGTAGCGAGCAATTGCTTCTCTCAGTGCCAGCAGGCTTCAGGATTTTCTTCAGTAAAGATAACATGTTCCCTTTAATAGCTTTCCAGCGCCAGTCCTGCTAGCATTAAGCTGATGTATCTTAACTCCTGCGTGTTCTCCAAGCTAGGCGTATGCAGAACTGCTCTCTGGAGTCACACTGAGCTGGAGAGCTGAGCTCTGAGCTCATCCTCTCCATGCAGAGCCTGGCATGCAGGGCAGCCCTTTGGGGGCTGCAAACAGCCAGCCTGCTCACACAGGGATCGCAGTACCACGTCACCGCGCTGCTGCATCTACCCCACAGCACTGCCAGCAGGATGCACCCACCTCCTTGTGCAGGCAACCCAGCACAAGGCACACATCTTTGACCTCCGGGAAGAAGACAGTGCCAGATTTCCATTTGTTTTGGTGAGACAAGTGAAGAACAGCTCACAAAGCAACAACAGCAGCTGACAGAGCTAAGCAGGCAACAGCCAGTTCAGCTGCTGGGCAACAAGGAAAAACAGTAAGTCCTCAGTGCAACTCTGGCAAGAGCAGGTGAAGTCTTGAGCTCCTTCTCTCTTTGTCAAAATTGCCTGTGGCTCCAGTAGGACAACAGCAGGCAGTCACTCAGCACCCCTCCAAAAGGGCCATTCCTCCTTCCAAGCAATCCAGTGTCAGGATGTGCCACTATATCCCACAGAGGCATGGCACTGCTGGACCACAGTAAGGGAGACGCATGGGACTGGAGAAGATCAGGATGAACATATCCCAGTAGAAGCACACAGGTGGCTGGGGAAGTGTCAAGGAAACAAATTTCTTAGTAAAGCATTTTTTCTCCATTGATCTGAAAAACCCTTCCTCACCAGAGGGAGCACATCCTGAAGCTGCACCACTGCACTTGCAAGGATTTCACATCCACCAGACAAGCCAGGGCTTTCTCTGCCTCTGGTTCCAGCTGCCCAGAGGCAGATGGCAGGAGTCAAACCTCCCCATGCTGCAGGAATGAATTCTCAGTTCGTTCGAAGTGCTTCCCACTGTGCCTGTTGGGTCTGCACAGAGCTCCGCACCTCTGGAGCCATTTGCAAGCTGATCAGAGACTGGCAATTACACAGTTACGCTACAGCACAGAGTGCAAAGCACATCTTTAAGAGGAGAATTTATACACAAGAACCACCAGAGAGCAGAGTGCCCATAGCAAAGAAGGCAGGAGGTGGGAAGGAACTGCTTCTTTCCAACATGAAAAGAGAATGGGACAGGGAATGTCACATCCAACCTCTACTCACCAGAAGCTGAGAAGATGAGCAGGCCTTCAAGCAGTTTTTCTTGGATAACATCCTAGCAATAATCCCAGCCACCTTCCCCAGAAGATCTGGCTCTCTACCAAGTCACTAAACTCTACCGAGCTGGCAGGAGAACGAGCCTCAGAATAGAGACACACAGGCTGTGCAATCCTGCTCTAAGGCTAAGGACTGAATCCTCAATCTACTGGCTAGCTGAGTCTGTCTCGTGCAGGGAAGGCAGAGGAAAGACGACTCTCAGGGCGTGGGTGAGCCCCCGGCATTCTTTAAAGATTTTTCCTTTCTGCTAGCGTGTCTTTGGATTTCTGTCACTCAGACTGACATTTTCCTTTCACTGCTCATGACTCATGTCCTGATGACAGGCTGCCTACAGACGATGCTTGAAACCCATCGACAAGTCTCCAGGGCTTTTGCTTTTCCTGCCTCCCTCAAGCATCCTCTAAAATTAAAGATGGGAAAAATGGAAGTGCACACAGCAAACTCTGTCTGCTCTTCAAGTGACACATGTGGCACTGCAACAGCCAAACAAAACCTGACACCTTCCCACTGCAACTCGGGCACCACTGTAGCTGTTAGAAGGAACAAGCCTTTAGCACATGCAGCTGTGAGCTCCCTGTTGCTCAGACTACAAGATTTGCTTTCAGCAAGCTTACCCCAGACAGAGCTGTACTGGACTTTTGTAGGTCTTAATCAGGGAGAGGAATAAAAAAATAATTATAAACAAAAAAATCACGTTTCTCTGAATTCTCTGAAAGGGCACCCCAGTTAGAGCTGAGCTGGCCTAGTCTGTGGACTCTGGTTCTGTCATACAGGTTTTACGTAGCTTTGGGCAGCCTCTCCTAAGAAAACATCTCTGAAGAAGCTGCTCCAGCAAAACAGCTCACAGCCTGCACCGTGCCCTCAGCCTCAGAGAGACCAAGCTCTGCACATGCTCCTCACACCTGGAGGAGGCAGCTCAGGCAGACAGAGCACAGGACCTGCTGGCAGCTGGAACTCACCTTTCATGGAGAGCTGAGCCTTCACCTCGTCCAGTTCATTCTGAAACAACATAGAAAACCCGATTAGGAAACAGCCTGCAGAGAAGCTTTCACCATATCTTCAAAGGACCCGAGAGGTTTCTCGGCAGGACATTTGCACCAGCCATGTGCTAAGAATAGCATGCATTAGCAGCAATCACCAAACTACAAACAAGTATTATCACAGGGAACGCAAAGAGCACCTCCAACTGGCGTTCTTCAGGGAGAGAAGAGACGATCCCAGTTTTGTCTTAGCCTTGTCAACCTTGAATTTCTCACACTGTCAGTCATCTTGTTTTAGCTGAATAATTTTGGAAGGCTCTCAGGGAAACACAGGAAATCAGACAGGAAGAATTTTTATAATGTTTTACCTAAACAAGGCAATAAAACAGGGATGTTGCCAGACTATCTGGATCAAGAGCCACTTTGAACTGACGTGAACTTGAGCCGTGTGCAGGTGAGAGACATGAAAGCACATCCAAACATCTGAAAAGGTGGCAAAGCATAAGATCAAAAGAGACCACCAGCATTCCAACAGACACAAAGTCACTGCAGTGTGAGATGCCGATATCAACTAACAGCTGAGCCAATCAGCCCTCAACAGACCATTAATAAACCCACCTATACCAAACAGTGAGCACTTCACATCCCCTGGGCACCCCAAAGGCCTGGGGGAGGTCAGGTAATTCTAACACCTTCATTAAGAATTGGAGAGAGGGAGCAAATACTCGTGGTTTAAATTATGGATGAAGTGATATAACGTACGAACACTGGCAAATAGCCAAAGGATGGATAGAGTTTATAAAGATAGGCAATATATATATTTATATACATATTTATAACCCACACCACATTACAGATAGAGGAAAAAAAAAATACAGGAAAGAGTCAACAGAATATGACTTAAAAAGCTGTGTTAGAGCTGCAGAGGAAAGCACATAACAAGCCAGGCAGGAACTGCAGTGGAATAAAACCACAATAAAATGCCAACACAGTACTGAAGCCGAGCACACAAATCTGTGCAGCCTGGAATGCTACATGCAAATCTGAGCTGAGAATAGCAGTAGCAGTGACCACATATCTGACAGGACCAAAGCAAAACTCTTTGCTAGTGACAGCAAAGGCAGGAAGGAGAGCATGGGATCTAAAGCTGGGTAAGCAAAAGGGACAGAAGGTAAAGCCTAGCAGAGCTGACTTGGATTTGCCCCCAGGGGGACAACAGAGGGCTGAGGTAGAAATAGCTCTGCTGCAGGAACTATTCTGATGCAGCCTCCTCTGAGTCCTATTCAGGAACGATTAGTGAGCTCACAAGATGTGCTAATTAGCATGATAGCAAAGAAATCCTGGGCTATCGCAGGCAGCTATGTAACATTACCTCATTCATCAACTTAATCTGAAATCCCTCATCTTCCACCACTGTTCCCAAAGGCTGCTCCCAGTTTTCATTCCTGATAGATGCAAGCTCCTTTCTCTCTCTGCCAGCCTGATTACAAGGGAATGCTGCCACAAGATATTGCGACCAAAGCAGTCAGCTGTCCTCCCAGGTTTCTACCTTCCCTGGCAGGTTTATAGGCAGGAACCTTCCCTCCTATCTCCCTTTTAGCAAGCTCAGCAAAGTACCCCAATCTCCTCCATAAAATGGGCTCTCAGCTCCCTAGATCACAAACAACTAGGATACCGGGCTCCAGCAAGCTCTGGGGCAGTGTTACTCTCCAAAATTAACATTTCTGCTCTCACAACAGCCATACAGAGACTGTTCTGACCGCTGAGAAACATCTTTAAAAGCAGTACAGGGAAAAAAAGTAAAAAACAAAACAGGCTCAGCACTGAAAAGCTCAGAAATGCTGCAGCACTCAACCTGTGGTCTGCATCTACTCCAGGGAACCAGGTTACCTTCAGAGTGTCAGCTGAAACCAATCTCAGGCACTGCGAAGCAGAGCAGCCTCAGCTCTCGTTCGACCCCAAGCATTTCAGAGCCAAAGTGAGAGTGGAGATTAGCAAAGACTGATTACTCAGAAAATAATTTGGATAATTCTGCATCAGAATGCTACAAGGCAGTTCTTCCAACCACTTCTAGCTGGGTACATAACAGGTTTGTCTCCCCAGGACGACACAACTTCAGCCTCAGCTTTCTAGCACACGGAAGCATACTCTCTCACCCCAGTCCAACTTTGTCATGGCAAGAGGCCAAGATTTCATTTCAGGGCATCTGCAGGCTGCACAGATATAGCTCCAGCTGATTACACAGCTGACTGATTAGAGCAACCCAGAGCTGTCCATGGGGCGTAGTACCCCTAACAACCAACCGCATTCCTCTACACAGAAAATATTTGATTCTTCCCTATTAAACAGTGACCTCGGCTCCCTCATTAGAAAAATCTGCATGTTTAAGTCTAGACACCGCTCTAATGGCAAGAAAATAAACTTTGTAGGAGGCTCTGTCTTGCTGCTGTGCGAGTCTACAGTCTTTTATGTTAGCAAGAGAGACAGGTTTCAGCACAGTCTGCATGGAGGGGAAAGCTGAAGGAACCCATCTCAGACCCTGGGGAGTGGATAAGAGGAAAAAGAAAGCTTTTCTAGGGCATTTTTCACCATTCAGCCCATCACTGAGTCACTCATCTATTTACACTTATGAGAGCCGATCTGAATGCGTCCTAAAGGCAATGTTTACCTCCTTCAAGCCACTGCTTTGCATCTAAGGCGCATAGCTTCGAGTGCCCAGAGATGCTTTTTCATTTCCTCCACACACATATTTGGTCTCCAGTTTCTTTATTAGTGGTCTTTGAGAACGACAGTGCTACTGACATCACAGTCTGGCTTGCTTTATTTTAAAAACATACAATATACATATAGCAGTTGCCATGACAATGCTAATTATGGTAATTACTGCACATGCTGATTCTAAACACAAGAGGGTACAAGCATCCCATTACACCAAGGTCAACAGATGACTTTTTTTGGAACAGATAACTCCACCACATAAGGAGCCATGCTTCATCCATATTAAGCAATGGAGTAGAACGCAGAGCAGCCCCTCTGTGTTAATTCCTCCTTGCACCGAGCCCTCCACAGAAGAGTTCGGCACTTGGAGAACATCGTTCAGCTCTTCCACTCCAGCCTGGAATCCCCATGGGGACCCAGCAGCAGCACTGCATGCTCCTGAGGGCACAGCTTCTGACAGTACACTTCCTAATGTCTCTCAAGAAAACAAGTCACCACTGCTGCTTCAGTTCTTTAAGAGCCCATGCAAATAAACACACCTGATAAGACACAGATACCTGTGGCAGATCATGGAGTTCAGCACTTTTCCTCACCTGCATTTTGGCAAAAGCTCTGTAGTCAAGTTCCCATACAACCACTGAGAGGAGCTTTGAGACCCAAGGAAGAAGAAGCAGTTGGATACTCATTTGATTCTGCTTCAGGAGGCTTCCAAGATAAGAACCGTAAGAAAGAACAATGAAAAAGAGGAGGCTTCTTGAGTTGCTATCTGAGATTCAGTTGGGGTAAACGATCACATGGGAGACTGCCTCATGACAGAGCCTGGACTGGACCATGACAGAAAACATGGACAGGCAGGAGACACTGAAGTGCTGCAGGTCTGAAATGCGAGCACAGCACAGCAAACACCTGCAGCTCAGGAAGCAGCTGGTGGCCAGCAGCCCCACNAGAACGACAGTGCTACTGACATCACAGTCTGGCTTGCTTTATTTTAAAAACATACAATATACATATAGCAGTTGCCATGACAATGCTAATTATGGTAATTACTGCACATGCTGATTCTAAACACAAGAGGGTACAAGCATCCCATTACACCAAGGTCAACAGATGACTTTTTTTGGAACAGATAACTCCACCACATAAGGAGCCATGCTTCATCCATATTAAGCAATGGAGTAGAACGCAGAGCAGCCCCTCTGTGTTAATTCCTCCTTGCACCGAGCCCTCCACAGAAGAGTTCGGCACTTGGAGAACATCGTTCAGCTCTTCCACTCCAGCCTGGAATCCCCATGGGGACCCAGCAGCAGCACTGCATGCTCCTGAGGGCACAGCTTCTGACAGTACACTTCCTAATGTCTCTCAAGAAAACAAGTCACCACTGCTGCTTCAGTTCTTTAAGAGCCCATGCAAATAAACACACCTGATAAGACACAGATACCTGTGGCAGATCATGGAGTTCAGCACTTTTCCTCACCTGCATTTTGGCAAAAGCTCTGTAGTCAAGTTCCCATACAACCACTGAGAGGAGCTTTGAGACCCAAGGAAGAAGAAGCAGTTGGATACTCATTTGATTCTGCTTCAGGAGGCTTCCAAGATAAGAACCGTAAGAAAGAACAATGAAAAAGAGGAGGCTTCTTGAGTTGCTATCTGAGATTCAGTTGGGGTAAACGATCACATGGGAGACTGCCTCATGACAGAGCCTGGACTGGACCATGACAGAAAACATGGACAGGCAGGAGACACTGAAGTGCTGCAGGTCTGAAATGCGAGCACAGCACAGCAAACACCTGCAGCTCAGGAAGCAGCTGGTGGCCAGCAGCCCCACACCCATTTCCAAGTTGCTGAAAGCACCACAGGATAGAAGAACCCCACTAAATACCTGTAAGGTCTCCGCATCCAGCGCTGTCTGTTCCTCCAGAGCAACATCAAAGAATAGCTTATTGATTATGTGTCTTTTGCTGACCTAGAGACAGAGAGGGCAGAGATTGACTGGCACAGACACAGAGAATCACAGAATTGTAGAGGTTGGAAGGGATCATCCAGTCCAACCCCCCTGCCAAATGAAACACCTACAAAAAACGCATGCCAGGGGAGAAGGTGCCACCTTGTCACAAGGCCACAGGAGGCATGTCAGTCCATGTGCGAAACCATCCCTGGCGATATCCTGCTTCTGCACAGCAGCACAACTGTAGGCCCCCCACTCAGTTTTGGGAGCATGACTCCAGCCAAGCTTCTGAGCTGCAGCAGAAAGATTCAGGCACTTCTGAATCGAGCGCAGTCTGTTCTCTGGCAGCTAAGGCCCAAGCAGCTGACGCTGAGCTAACACGATGCCAAATCCAAAGACAGAAGTACGTGCTGCTTTCTGCAGGCAGAAGGTGCTGTAATTGAATTTGATAGCTCTCCACACCTCCCCCATGCAGTTACAGCTTTGTGTTTTAAGTATTATATACAGTCATGACACCAGCTAATTGCATAGTTACTGCTACATAAGATGTTATTTCGCGATAACTCCATGGTAACCCAGAGATGTAAGAGGCAGTGAAGAACAGAGGGAATCAACAAGTCAGGGAGGGAACAAGGGCCAAGACCTTGAGAGGAGAAAAAGCACGAGTGCAGACAAGTCCCAGTGACAGCAGGCTGGAAGCCTGCACCAGACCCCTCCTTCAGCTGCGCGCATCAAGTCCTGCAAGATAGCTAGGCCGATATCACAGCAGCCTCCACAGAAGTGCAGCTCTTCCCTTGTCAGCATAGTGTATTCATGCTCCTCAAGGAGGAGCGGCAAAGTAAGGACTCCATGCTAAGAACCACGGCAGCAGGCTGTGTGCCTGACAGCCCCTAGGCTCCAAGGCCCTGGGGTTTCCTTCCCGTCCTTCCTATCATTACACCAAGCCTTGAAGACTCAAAGACCCTCGCCACAAAGCTCCAGCATGGGCATCATCAGGTCACACTCCCATTCGGCCTCCCCTCCATCCCCACAGCCCCAGGGCTCCAGGCCGGAGGCTCCCCGAGCACGCGGTGCCAGAGAAACGCGGCGCCGACAGCGAGGGCGGTACCTGGATCCTGCACTGAGGGCAGGTGCGGCTGGGCGCCGTGTCGAACCACTGGAACAGGCTGCGGAAGGAGAAGGAAACGGCTCGTCAGACCGACACCGCCCGCGGGCCGAGCAGCAGCCGAGCAGGAAGGCCGCGCCCGGGGTAATAAGCCGCGGCCTGAGCAAGAGTCGGCTTCCCCCCGCCCACCCACCGCTCACCAGGCCTGATGGAAGGTGTGTCCGCACGGCACAGCGGCCACGTCGCGGGCATCATCGAAGAAATCAGAGCAAATGGTGCAGCGTGCGCGGATCGGCATAACGGAACCGGCAGCGCGCGGCGCCGCGCAGTTCAAACCTATCCGCCCGACCCCCGCTTCCGGTACAGGCCGGAAGTCACCTCACGGGGCTCGAGCTCGGCCCCGCCCCCTCGGGGGCGTGTCCTGCCGACCGCGCGGCCACGCCCCCACGGCGGG
>VXAB01007783.1:702-11444 GCA_013399175.1 Odontophorus gujanensis
AAGGTTTAACCTCTACTGCCATATCACCAACATCCACCTTTGATGTCACAGGGCAAAATAATAAAATAGGAAGCATTACTTTCAAAACAGGTAAACAGGTCTCTTATTTATTATTGCTGTAGAAATGTGCCCTAAGCAGGGAAGAAGGTTTTTCCTGCTACAGTGAACTGTGATATATAAAAAGTTAATTGAAGGAACTGTAGAAGCAGTCTTTTTTTTTTTTTTCTTTTTTTTTCCACCCCTGGTGAAGCAGGAAAACCATGGAGAAGTGGATGATAACTTATTCATCATTTGGCCCAATTCTTCATTCAATTTAAAGCTGAAAGCATAAACGAAATAAACCTTTATAAGCCACAATAAACTCTTACAATGTAAGTAAAAAGACAGACTTATTCTTGGAAAAGGAAACAGAATAGAAGCTCTTGTTCGCTAGATAAATACCCAAACAAGTAGACTACAGAGTGAACTCTTTTTGTTGGAATTCTGAACTTGAATTTCTTTGTTGCATTGGCTATTTTCTCCATCACGTATGTGGGAGTTGACTCTCATTTAACTCTGCAGGTTTTGGTTTAGTTAAGGACCTTCCTATATGGAGCAGTTGGATCTCATAACCTGTCTAACCTGATGAGGTGTTGAGCCCAAGTTTTTCAATTCATGAGTGAGTAGACCAGCACCAACACTATTATAGATCTGTCCAGGAAGCAGCATAAGCAATTTCCTCTATTCTGAAAGACAAAAGAGGTTAGTTTTTTTTACAAAAGATTGTAGAATCACCTGTCCCAAAGGAAGTCTGTCTGGTAAAGATTTGCAGACTGAGAAAGAAATGACTTTTCACATGGAGTTCGGTTCTGTTTCCTTCATTCCAAGGGTTTCCAGCTCACTGGGTCTTGGCAGGATTTTGTGCTCTAATTCAAATCACAGTTCTGAGAAGCTCAGCTTTGTGCATGATACAGGTCTATGGGGTCCTGCTTCACTGCTCCAGACTTGATGGCAGCAGCATGGAAGAAACGCAGCATAACCAGCATTGCCTGAGTTCAGCATTTAGCTCTTAATTTGGATATCTCAGTGTCAGAAGCAGAATTTAGTTCTGTTTCCCCTGCTCCTGTTGCTTTTTTTAATGCTATCCCTTCAAAACACAAATATCTGTAGGCTGGCAAGCAGTTAAAGAAAGCATTCTTCTCAAATTCACCAGACCTTTCAGAGAAAATATTTACACACACGCGAACAAACACACTATGATGCAAACAGTGTAATGTTCATTCTGCAACTTTTAGTAGTTTCTCAAGCTCTAACATTCAACTGAAGATAGCACTTACTTAAATATATGCTGCATTTCCTAACTCAGCAGTAATTTGGGGCTGGGAGCTTTCACACTGTCTCAACAGTGTGTTGAGTTGTCAATAATGAGTTGCCAAGATTTGGGTTTCTCAAACAGTAAAATTAAAAAATAAAATCTAAAAATAAATAACAATCAAAACCAGCAACAACTAAATAGTAGTATGCTACCCACATAAGTGCATGACCTTCCATTTTATCCTTCCCCTTCCTCATCATTTTTACAGTTTTTTTGGTTTTATTTACTGGACATTTCCCTATTTCTCTTCAATCTTTTCTGTAAGTTTAACTCTACCTTTGTTTTTCTCCTTGACTAAGCCTTCTCCTTCTGCAGCATGGACGTTTTTGAACAATATCCACAGAATGACAGAGGATGAAGTTTAGGACCTTATGACGTTGTTGAGCTAAGGAAGAGACCATGGTCGTATAGATTAACTGCCTCCTTACTGTTTCCTTTTTTTTCTTCCATCCTATTCCATTCGGTTGCTTTCTATTCCTGTGACTATTGCTAGCTACTTGACCCCAAAAAGCTGTAACTTGCTGAATATCTAGATGTTCTTATAACTGCTTCATTGCATTACCATCAGTTTCACAGAGCAATATATATTACTTCTTCTGTGGATACTGCTGTATTCTAGAAAATCCAACAAAAATAATCTTCAGAAAAACTCTGGAGAGAATAATGCTAGTGAGCTATTTTGAAGAGAGGTCACTTTGGAAAAGCAACAGCTTACACTGAAGGAATTACTTAGTAGCCTCTGTGAGTTGCTAAAACTTAATTTCTCACACTGTCTTGAGAATCAGAAGCTAGAAGAGTGTATTTAAAATTGAGCTAATGGTAAGGTCTGGCAATACAGCAGAAAGGGTTATGAAAACACTAAAAACTTCTATGGAAGCAGTGAAGTTTAAACAATATTCAGATAGTATTCTTCAGGACTAAGAAAATTTCGTGTTCCACAGACACTTAAAAAAAAAACAAAAACATTACTGATAGGTCTGAAATGGAAGCATTCATTCATGAGTTTCCCTGCTAAACCTACTCTCCATAAAAATTCTGATAACTCATCTCCTGAAGCAACTCCTGAAGCTGAGTTATCATCTGAAGATGCCTCCTCCAAAATCAGAGCTAAATACTATTAGATGAGGCTTTCCCATCCAAGAGGCCTCACTTTTTTTTCTCCCGCTGCTCGTATTTCTAAATGCAGTTGTTTCACTTAAGATACAGCTGGGCATAAAGCACAAAACTTCTTCTTCTCTAGCTCTAAGGGAAAATTTGGAGCTGCTTCTATTTGGTTTGTTCTTGTAGCAAGTCCATCTTCGCTGTAGCAAACAGGGTCCAGCAAATAGCAATAGATTGCTGCTGCAGTCTCTGTGCAAAGAAGAACCCAGAAAGCAAAGTGTTTGATCTAACAAGCATGCCTGTAACTTTAAGCTGAGCTGTGAGGAGAACTTGCTAGAGGAAAAGAGGAGTCAAAAAGGGAGGTAACAAAATATGTTTTTCTAGTTATTTGAATCCCTCACGTCTGCATTTTCAGATAGATCAAGTGAAAAGAATATGTATTGTCCAGACTAGCATTAATCCTGAGCTGTCTCCATTTCCGGGAAGTATTTCAGTAAGTTTTGTTTTGGGTGACAAAATAGGAAATGACATGGTGATTGATGATAAAATGGAAGTAAAGATTGAAGGCTGAATGACTACATTAAGCCTTTCCTGAGCAGGAAAGGCAAAATTAAGAGATTAGAGAAAGTGGTGAAGACACCTATCCTTAGCTGGTTCATGCAGAAGCTGTCTAGGAACAGAATCACGGAATTATAGGGGTTGGAATAGAATCATAGAATCACAGAATCACAAGGTTGGAAACGACCTATAAGATCATCTAGTACAACAGTCTTCTCATTACCACTGCTACCACAGGCTACTAAACCATATCTCGCAGCTCCTCATCCAGACGCCTCTTGAACACTTCCAGGGACGGCAACTCCACAACTCCACGGAAGGGACCTCTAGAGATCATCTAATCCAAAACCCTGCCAAAGCAGGCTCCCTAAAAGAGGTAGGCATTCAGGCAGGTCTTGAACATCTCCAGAGAATGAGGCTCCACAACTTCTCTGGGGAACCTGTTCCAGTGCTCTGTCACTGCACTGTGAAGAAGTTCCCATGCACACTTGTTTGGAACTTCCTATGTATCAGTTTGTGACCGTTTTCCCTTGTCCTATAACTACACACTGCTGAGAAGAGTCCTGCCTCATCCCTTTGCCTCCCACATCTTTTTATAGGCATGGATCAGATCCCCGCTGAGTCTTCTTTTTTACAAGGCTTAACAGACTCAGGTCTCTCAGTCTTTCCTCATAAGAGAGTTGTTCCAGGCCCTTTATCAACTTTGTAGCTCTCCACTGGACTCTTTAGAGGAGACCACAGCCTTTTTTGTATCAGGGAGCCCAGAACTGGACACAATGCTCCAGGTCTGTACTCAAAACCAACAAAAAGGACCAAAAATTAAGATTCACTTTTGTTCTGTTTGTTTGTTATACTTCCAAATATTAATACAACCTCCCTTTCAAACATCCTAGGACCACAGGTTTGCAATGGGTAATACAATTTTGTTCTAATACATTTTACCGCTATTTGTTTCCCTGCTTACTCTTCTGGAAGAAAATAAAACAGGCACTGTCAACACCTACAGCTTATTTTCACACAGAGTGGAATGAAACACCGAGTATACATTATCCACCTACTATTTTCCTTTACAGAATTGAAAAAGCACTGGAAATGAAAGTCAGTTTCCAAAAGAAAAAACAGAACAGGCATTTATAGCATAAAAGTTAAACAATAATGTGAGGCTGAAAGCAGATTATGCTAAATGAAATAAAGTATTTGTAATGAAATTAAAATATGAAGAATGGCTATTCTAGTCTAAATCACTGTCTAAATAACTTCTCAGATCTGTCAAATATTTTGGACTCCTTGTGCAGAAGCTTCTCTTTTACTTCAAAACCCAGACACGAACTCAAAAACACATTTCTTTCCTTGTACACTCAGTATAGTAGAAGACTTAAAAAGTATTCCTGTAAATGACTTTCCTTATCAGGTGATGTACTCACTGAAGTTGACAAAAAAGGCTTTCCCATTCACCTCTATTGTTTAAGAATATCATGCATATTAGGAAAATGAAAAGCATTATCTTGCTTCAACTTTATTATGGTCAGAAATACAAAAAGTAGGAAAAATATTTCTGCTGTTTTAAAATTCTCATGTTGCAATGTGTTTTTCTGAAAAAACTTGCTTGAAGTCACATTTCAAGTTATATTCAAATATATTTTTGCCTTATGTCATGGTTTGATGATTTTTATTGATATTCCACATCATAACATCATGTGAGGCACTGGGAGTTAAAGATTTAATGCTCCAGTTCCATGGACTGCTGAATTTCCGGATACCTGGCTCTCAGAAGAGAACTACATACCCCAGAGGACTTTTCTTTCCCCAGAGGGAAAGATAAAACTGCATACAAGTCCTGAGACTTCCTCTTTCACTGGTCATCTCAGCAGTGGAGCTTCCCTAGCCATCTCACCTTCAGCTTTAGTGTAAGGTCTTCGGTTTTCAGACACTCTCATTTTATTTGATTTATTAGCTTCAATTCCAAGTATATTGTGTTATACTGTTTTATTTTGCATTCTGATATCTTAGTAAATTAGTTTTCCTCCTCAGATCACTGCTGCTGCTTTGTTTTTAGGCCCATCTCCCTACTCTCTCCCTTTTCTCCCTTTTCTTGGATATGGGTCTGTGGGTCACCCACCTCATTAGTCATGGAACCGGGCCAAACCAGCCCACAAAGCATTGACACTTTATTATCTGTAATGCTTTTATCTTGTGTTCAACACAGGATATGTGTTCTTGCTTCATATTAGTAATTGTGAGTTAAGTTCAGTAAGTTAATTATCTTTTTAACCAGAAATTTCATGCCTGTCAAATTCATTCTTCCATTCCCTAAATTAGGAATCAGTTTTCAGTTCTCAGCACAAGCTTTAACAGCTGTAAAAACAACTTCTGGATATAGAAGAAGAATATTCCTAGCCCCTATATGGCTTTTATCTTCTGTGACATTTATGACACCAGGGTACAAGAAAAATAGTATGACATTTAAGCCCTAGCTGGTCTACTAAATCTCTTAAGCTAGTTCACTGTTCTAAACAGGAAAGTTTTTCTCAAACTTGCTGCTTCAGTTCCTTCTGAGACTCAAGTACTGGAAGGTAATGTCTAATAATTTGTTAGCATGATACACAGTGGTGTGCATTAAGGGTTTAAGTTAGCTGAAAATAGGGTTGCTTTGTTTGTAATCTGACAGGTACTTCAACAAAGACGCCTTTTAATTGCTGAAGCAGTATTTTCTCTCCTCACTCCCCTACGCCCTTTCCCCCAACCACCACTGCCCTGATTCCTTTTTAATTAAATATTGGATCTGTGGCCTCAGCACTCAGCAAGGCCCTGTGAGTCTGTACTAAGTCTTGTGCTGAGAGCTCTTATCCTCACTTGGCACTAGTATTTCCAACTGCATATAAGAAAATGAAGGAATCAGATTAAAACTGAGAGAAAGTTTACAAGCTTGTCTTCCTGTGGGACTACAAATGAATGCTTCAGAAAGTGAAGAATCACATTGCTCAATTACACTTCATCCTGCAAGAACTTTCTCAGCCCTCAGAGAATCCAAATCTTTGCTGAAGCAGTTCCTATATCCTTGTCCACTTTTCTTCACGGTTTAAGCTATTTGACTGAAGCAACTTTCTGCCACCCTTGAAGAGATTTGCAGTTTTTGCAGTTCAACACTCTTTTGCACCTGGAGGAAAATGGATCCCACTGTCTTTGGCTTCACCTTCGTATTTCTTTGTCAAGTAACTCAGTACTCCTGCACTGAACAATTTCTCCAATTTCAACAATGTGATATTTTCATAAAGCCTCCATTTGAAATTGTATTCCCTTTTACTATTTAGTGAAAAATTTTAATGTTATTATATTTCTTTTTCAGATATTTTTATTTCTCCAGCTTAATCTTCCTTACCACTCTCTTCCTTGTTCTTACGTGCCATTTCATCATCCTGACTGACATCTGAAATATCTACTATCATTTTCTCTAATCACATGGTGATCCACCTCCTCTGGCCACTATTATTTCATCTATTTTGTTCTGATTTCATAAAGCATCTTACTGTGTATCATTAAAACACTCAGTAAACATCACCCTGCTTGGAGGAGCTGATTAAAGATATGTGCTGCTCAGCATTCTGGCTGATTTGTCTCAATGAGACGGTTGCCATATTCTCTTATATTAACGTAGAGATCACTCCTCACAATCAAATTTTTGAGTTACAACACTCATTTGATGCAGAAGCAAGATTTGAAGAAAAATAATTCCCAGAAACACTCTTCCTCTTCATCTGCTCCTGTACTTTCAGAAAGACTCCCACCTTAAAAGCTCTTGAGGTTTTTCTCAAAGGCTGTTTATTCTGCATCTCAATAATGTGAGTAGGGAGGAAACCCATCCTGCATGCACAGAGATAGACAACTGCATTCTTGATATAAAAAAGGTGACTCAGAAGGTGTTTCAAAAACAAAAAGGTGAGATGTGGCATACATTGTTCCACTCCAATAGAACAGGAGAGACTTACACTTGTCAGCTGTGCTGAGGCCTGCTTGTATCACACAGGAGGGCCACTACACACTATTTCTGGTCATGTCTTTAGATGTCATGAAATCACTGTCAATGGTTTACAGCTGTTTCAGCCCAGTTCCATGATCATTGGGGCAGGGAACCCACAGACTCACACCCTGGGAAAGGGGAAGGGGGAAAGGGAAAACGGAAAAGGGAAATGGGCCTAAAAACAAAACAGCAGCAACGATCTGAGGAAGAAAGCTAATTTACTAAATATGATATTGGAATGTAAAATAACACAATATAATTTGAATTGAAGCTAATAAATCAAATAAAATGAAAGAGTGTCTGAGAACCAAAGGCCTTACACTGAATGCTGAGGGCGAGACAGCAGCGAGGACCCACTTTTGGGACAATCGGAAAGGAAAGAGCCTGTGTCTCATGACACACAAACTGTTTTTATCTTTCCCCCTGAGTGGGAAACGGAAAAATGCAAAGCAGTGCAAAGTCCTCTGGGGTACATAGTTCTTATCTTCTGAGACAAATGTACCCAGAGCTACTGATGATCCATGGAGCTGGAGCATTAACTCTTTAACTTCCAATGCACTACATGATGTTATGATGTGGAAAATACCAATAACAAAAATTATAAAACCGTGACAATATCCATAAAAACCAGTGCACTAATGAAGAGCTATGAGATTAAATATGGAGAAAATGAAAAATCACCATGAATGGCTATTAATGAAAGTCTTGTATGTGAGTGGATTAATTGTGCAGAGCACAACGGGCTGCATATCACTGCTCACCCTCTCTTATATACTAAAATTAACAGCCCTCATAAATTTTGATGACCCCTTCCTACCATTGGTTTGGAACACACAATGCCGTTCCTGAAGTCAAGATGAGCAGCCCACCCCTTCCTGCTATTCCCAGCCCCACCATCCCACCCTGATGACTTGCAACTTTGCTCCTTGTGAGCCACAGTAACAGAGGTGCCCCCTCTGCACTCAGCAGAAGCATTTAAAGACCTCATCTGCAGCTCTTGACATTGCAGGACTTCCTCTAAAACAAACCTTTAAAAATTATTTCGGGTGTCCTCTATGGGAAAGGGAAGCTTCCTTTGGAGAAGCCAAGGAAACAGGGAAAATTGTGTGGATTTGAATGAATAGACTTTGCAAGCATACTTACTGTGGCGCACTAGACTTTCCCTGCAGATTGACAACCTCATTTAAACACCCATCATTTCTATCAAATTGCTCTTGCAGCTCCATGGTTGAATTTGAAGGGAAGGTGACATAGGGAAGAATTTCTCTAGTCAGAACACTCCCATAAGGCACTTGAGATTGCTCCACAAAGCAGTTCTTGTAAGAAGGTGGAGAGTTTGTAGTGCTTTAGTGAAGGCAGTCACACTACTGTAGATCAGGTAGAGAAACAACACCAGGATTTCTAATTGAAAAGCAGGAGACTTCAAGGCTGACTTAGAGTATTTGGGAAGCTACAAAATACAACCACAATCTTTCACATGCCTTAAAAAAGCCTACAGTGACATTAAAGGATTTATTAATGTTGTTGATCTACTCAAAGATGTGGGACTTATTTAATGTTGACCCATCAGTCCTGATCTTAAAATTAACCTTGTGCTGAGCTGCCTTTGGGGTGTTCTGAACGGCACTTACGCTAAGTGCCTGAGAAAAGTACACACTTTTATTTTCTTTCTGTAGTAACATTGTGTGTGGAAGTTTAATGGAAATGCACTCCCATGAAGAAACAGAAACCTCTGAATTGATGGACTGGTGTTATATTCAATTTCTGTTCCCTTAGGGTAGCTGAATATTGCCTAGAGCAACTCACTTCCTTCTAAAAGTGGTTGCTTTCTCTGCTCCACCACACCAAAACATTTCAACCACCAGGATGAATTCCAGTAATCTTGCTATCTGCATTGAGTCAAAAACACTGAACCCAGCTGAGGACAACCTGTTCCCAATGGAAGTTGCAATGGAATTAAATTAAAATGTGCGCCAAGTTTGTCAGTCAGCTATAGCCTTTCAGTCACAGTATTTCTGCTGAAAGGTACATTGCTGTCTCCTCTTTTGAAACTTTGAGGATAATCCTTGCCCAAAAGCAGATGTAAGGCTGCAGCTTTCTGTACAGAAGCAAGAGTTAGAAATAGGAAAGACCCTTGGTACATTTTCAAGTGCTGATGGAGTTTCTGATTAACCACTGAACTGAAGTATTTAGGAAGGAATTTACTTGGGTTTTCAGTCCATCAGCTAAGAAACCACCTGCAGAGATGGACAGATCCACAGGTGGGAAGATGAACTGAGGATCATGGTAAAGCATTACTGCAGGTCTATGTTCTTTAATTTTTGTAAATAGAAAATGCTTCTGAGGGCCTGAATGCAGAAATGTACAAGACTTCAGAACACATATGCATAACAGAGCCCAGCTCACTGCTTTACCTATCCCTCATAACAACCACTTGGCCTTGATGGGAGCAGGAGTCCATCAGACAGGGTAAATCTCACTTGGTCACACTTGTCCTTTTGCCCCGTGCTGAGTTAATGCTTCCTTCCACAGTTGACAAGAGCCTGAGGTTCCACTTCACAGCCTTGCCTTTAGTACAAGTGTTTTGTGGTGTTTTTTTTTTGTTGTTGTTGTTTTTTTGGTTTTTTTTTGTATGTGGTTTTTTTTTTTCCATACTCCTTTCTCCTTACTAAGCTGTTAAGAGATACTGTGATCAATATTCCACTCCATATTCTTGCCTGACCCTCAGCCTCAAGCGCTGGACTTCGGCATGGAAGTGGAACTGATGCTACAGGTATTGACAGCAGAAACTCTGCAGCAAGCTTTTCTAGAAGTCAGAGAAGAATAAGAGTTAGCCAACTTGCAGGCAGGTAAGGATCTGCCTTGTGCAGATGTGAGTGAGGTGCAGTGCCAGGGAAATCAGGAGAGGCAATTCAGGGAGCAGGAAGTGTGAGTCATTGATAGCAAATCAGGCTGGCCTCAGTGTTTTCCAAAAGAGATACAACTGCTTCCAGCAGTAATTAAGTAATTAAGTAAATAAATAAGCAAATAAATAAATAAATAAGGTAAAAATCAAAAGAAATGATTTTGTTTAAAAATTTTTTCATTAATTTTTTGTTGTGGTTAAACCTGACAAGCAGCTCAGTACCACACAGCCTTTATTTTAGTGCTCCCTGCCCCCAGTGGGATGGGGAAGTGAACTGGGAAAAAAAAAAAAAAAAAAACAGAACTCATAAGTTGAGATAAAAACGATTGAGTAAGACAGAAAGTGAAGAGAGAAATGACAGTAATTATAATTATATATTAATGTGTATATATTCGTATTTACAAAACAAGTGATGCACAACACAATTTCTCACCACCTCTCGACTGATGCCCAACCCTGAGCAGTGGATCCCTCCATCCTACAAACAACTCCCCACAGTTCTATAGTTTTCGTATGATGCCATATGGAATGGAATATCCCTTTGGACACTTCAGGTCAGTTGTCCTCACTCTGTCTCCTCCCAGTTCCTTGAGCCCAGAAGGTTTCCACTAACTTTGACAGTCCTCAGAGCAGATTGGTGCTTTCTTACAGCATTTTCCAATTGACCCTATCTTCACAGTGATTGTACTCTCTTTTATTTTGAGGAAGTCCTGAATATACACATACACCTCCAAAATTTCTCAAATATTAAATGCATTATATTTACAGTACACAGAAGTAGTGAAAAATAAAATAAAATTAAAATT
>VXAB01007847.1:0-14804 GCA_013399175.1 Odontophorus gujanensis
AATGCATCTATGAATTTATGAATAAGGTACTTCAACACTCCTAGGATCATATCTCTTACACAGAACATGGCCACCAGGTGTAGTGTAATTTTTTTCAGTTTCGATTTATTATCCACAAATTGTGGGTGCAAAGTGGCCACAAAGCAAGGGCTTTTGTACCTGTCCACTGTAGTAATCCCTTGCAGCTTAGTTTGTGGCTGCTGAAAACCTGGTCTTTGCTGGGCTGGAGCTTACTAAATGCAGCTGCAGCTCCAGGAGGAGGCAGGTCCTTGTGTTCCTCACAGAATGAAAGTGGCACGGGTGTAGTGGCCATATCCCAAAGCATCAGAGTCTAATAAAAAAGGGACCCTGTCAGCATCCATGGTCCCTTTCTCCTGCTGTATCTGTGGTCCCTATTCAGTTTAAACTTGTGCCTGTAGGTATGTACTGGCTATGGCAAGGAGGAGAGACCCACTGGGAAGAAACTGGCTGCAAGGAAGAAGGATGGTCTGGCACTGAACTACAAGGAGCAGCGGCTGTGTGTGCTCCAGGCACCCATCTTCCCTTCCTCTTCCGTGTGGAAGTGAGAAGCTCTGTCAAGCTGAGCGTTAAATCTGTGCCTATTCTGAAACTGGTTGAGACATTTTAAGATATACTGTGCCAGAGTATGAGGGTCATTAGTTTACCTGAACATCTCAGATCAATGTCCTGAGAAACTGTGGACAGTGGGAGCTCTCAGCACTAACATCTGTCTGACACATATCTACTTTGGATTCTCCAGGAGGCAGCAATCCCTGTTATTTTACTGTGCAATGTTGGTGTGGGTCTGGAGAATCCTTTCCTGCCCCAGATGCTTTGCAAAAGCAAGATGCTGTAGGCATGGTGCATTTTCACCGTTAATTACCGTGGCCTGGAGCAACTGATGTGTGTTGTCACCAGCGTGCATTATGTCCCATGAATGGTCTCACCTAGCAGTTCCCCATGTCCTTGTCTAAGCACAGAGCATGTAGGAAGACCACGTGATGCTCTCCAGTGGAGTCACACTGGACACTTTCTGGAATGCTGTCCAGTGTATTGGTATGTTTCACCTTTCCACATGGAAATGGGAGTCATATCGCCCTTCATGCTACTGCCAGTGAAGCTGATGAGACTGCTTACCTGACTACCCTGTCTGCTCATCTGGTTGAAAAGTTTGTTAGGAAAGGAAAAAAAACTTGGAAGGAAAGAAATTAGCATTTTCCCAGGCTATGGAAAAATCTCGTTCAGGCAGGCTTGTGTTTTTTTTTTTTAAAAAACCCAGCCCAGCCCTCTGCTGGACTGTCTGGATTTGAGCAGTTCAGCCCAGCTGCTGCTCTTTCAGCTGGTTATTGCGTTGCCAAGGCCTGGAGTGGGCTTGAGAGTGGTGGGCACATGGCTCCTGCACAGCCCATGAAAGAAAAGACAGCACCCCTCTGCTGAGCTGGGCCAAATGTGATCTGTCCACAGTGGCTGTGCCTTATTGTTGTGAGACACTGCCAGCCTTCTGGTGACATCTCACAACTGATGACCCACTGTGAACTGTGATCTGACAGCCCCTGCCCTTCTGCACAGAGGCAAGTGAGCCTGCTCCATCTGGAGTGCCAGCAGAATCTCTTTGGATGTCATGGGCTGTATGTAATACATATATAAAAAGTGAGCACAGTGTTGCCTGAGGAATTCTGCTTTGAGGTCTAGGCTCCATGCTTCCTTGTGGTACCAAGGTGGAGATGCTGTCATTCTGCATGGTCAGTTGCTGCAAAAGAAGGAAGCACAGGCACTCCTGTGGCATGTTTTCACTGAAGGAATATGGAGATCCAAGTATCAGTCACTCAGCACCTCTGTCCTGGCAAAGAAACGTGCTGTGACTGAGGAGTCACACTTCCTGAGCCAGCACCCACTCCTCCTCATCCTGGAGACCCAAAGGAAGTTCATTGTCCATTCACAGTGTCCCATGCTTTGAAGGTAAGCAGTGTTACTCCCACTGAATGATGGAGATGTGTTTGGCTACCTTCGAGAAAGGGCTGAGTGGTCCCTGGTACAATGGAAGAACACTGAAGAGGTTTTGGAACTGTCTGGTATAGTCATTTTAATATTGCTTGTATTTTATTATACCTGTGATGTGTTAGGGCACTAAAAGCCTTGGACAGACAGCTTTTTATTGTTGTTTAAGCCAAGATAAGTTAATGAAACACTGTTAGTGCCTTATCTCAGCTGGATCTGATAGAGTGACTGTCTGTACCTGCTGTTCTAGTCTTGCAGAATTTTCCATTGTGCAGTTCCTGCAGATAGCATCTGTAGTGTGATTTAAACATTAGGCATTGAGAATACAGAAAAACACTGAGATTTCCAGGTAAGATGGAGGATACATGAATAGGACTTCAGTAATGCTGTGTGTTTGATTCTTGTCTTGTTTGGATATGTGACAGAACTGTCTTTTCCAAATTTTACTGAGAGGAGAATTACAGATAAATCTGGAATATTTTCCCTTTTCTGATATCACTTCATAATTCCAGCCAATATTTTTCCTTTGGCCTTTTCTGCTTCTGGACCACTGTTCTCTAGAGTCTATTTCAGTTTCAGTCTTCCCAGGAAGCACATGTTTTGTGAAGACTGTTAAGAAGACATTTAGCTCTTCGGCTTCATTGCAAACACTAGCTAACCACCCACATTTTGAGGAGCATAGCATCAGATAGCTCAGGCAACAAAGTGGTAAGGATGAACTATGGATGCACTCTGGAAATGCTGCTGATCTGCAATGTAAACATGGAGGACCTCGTCTTGGTTTTTGATCACAGCCTTGAACACCTCCCTACCTCTCCCAGCAGGCTGAAATTGCTGATGTGCTTAACAGCTTCAGTTCAGCAAGGTTTGATGTGCATGGGCTTAGAGCCCTCTTGCCAGCAATGGTCCTAGTCAAAACCCTTGTTTTTGGAGTGCTTTGGGGGTAAAGCGGACAAAGCCAAAAAGAGAGGAGACAAGAGGAATTACTGATAGCAGTTGCTGCTCAGTTCAGGCAGATGAGAGCATTTTATTATCTCTTTCACAGTATCCAGGGAACCTCAGGAGCTCCATAGCAACCATGCAGTAGGAAGTGTTTTAAATCCTAGAACAAGTGTGTTTATGCAGGGATATTGGCCCATTGGCGCTGTCTGACTGGGTTGTAATGACTTGGAGAGGTGTTGCTTCCTTCCACAGCAGTGCTGGACTGCAAAAAATAGCAAAAGTTGCAATATCTGTTACTGCGAAAGGGGGATAAGAGCAATTGTGGTCTATGGAACCATGTAGTTACTCCATAAGGAGACTGTTCTCCAGTCAATAGCTGAGATGTATGACCAGTTTGCATTCTTTATGGATCGTAGCTTGTGTAACTTCTGCATTTTCATTTCTCTCAAAAAATTCACCCCTTCAAGTTCCTTCCCTCCTTCTCTGTCTCCATTTAATCATTCCTTCATCCAAATTTTGTGTTTTATTGTTTCTTTAGCTAGCGTTCTTTATCTTGTAATTATCTCTCGTACTGTACTGCTGTAAGTGTGCCACTGTAAGAAAATGGGAAACTGCCCTCTCTGTTCCCTCAGTTCTTCCAAAAAGAATCATGGCCAGGTGCACTTTGCAAGCAAGCATTCAGATGAAGGAGGCATCTGAAATTTGCTTTGCTGGTGTCCCACCAGCTCTTCCAGCTCTGTGCTTTGCTTCACTTGAATGGATTGGTGCATAGACATCTGTAGCCAAAAATGAGCTGTTAACAAAAAATCTCACTCTTTCCTCATAAAATCTTGAAAAAGTACCATGTTGCACTGTTATCTCCACATGTATCCTCCGCTGTTGGCAGGAGCAGGCATGTCTTCTTCCAGAGATGTGACTGATGGGAAATATTTCATGTCTGGTCCCAGGTGCCCATAGAACTGGTAGCATTTTCTCCAAAGCACAGTTTTTTTTTTTCCTGGAGTGTTCTGATGACACAAAAGGACTGTAGCACTTTTCCCCCTCAGGAAGCATTGCCTTCCCCTGCCTTGAGATGAAGAGTTTTCCTGATGAAAGGAGGCATGCCTATAGCTGGATAATTTGGCTGCTCTCTAGAGCACACTGATTAAGGGGAATAAAATTGTTCTACTGCTGATGCACACTGCAACACAGAGGACTTGCGATGGTGTACCTCTCCTATATCAAGCTGTGCTATGGGAATCTGTATGCTGTGTCACTTTCTACATCAGCAGGCTAAAAAGCGAGAAAAATTTGCCAGCTCCATGGGCATCTACTGTCCCCTGTGCTTCATTATTTGGGGATTAATCTTTCCCCACCCTCCTCCCCCCAGTTTAGTGCTATTGCAGTGTTTGCAGCCATGGTGAGCTGAGCAGAACTTGGGCTGATGATTCATTACTGGAAGGGTTCTAAGCATACAAATGAGAGGGTACAATCAGCAGTGGAAGCTGTTTTGCGCATTTCTCCTCTACTTTGTTTCTACTGGCAGGAACATTTCTAGGACCAGCCTGCAGCCTTGTGCAGCCCTAGATGACCTGCTCTCTGGAGGTGTAGCGCTGCAGACTCCTGTGATATGCTGAAGCAGTGGCAGGAGTTTTTTACTTACTGCATGTGAAGCACTGCTGGCATGCACCTGTGCTCAGTGCTTCATCTCCTGATGTCCTGCGTTAGTGCTTTCTGTTAAGTCAGCCAACTGAGCAGTTCAAAGAAAAACCAAAAGAGGGATGTATGCATCTCACTGCCCTTCTCATACAAATCAGTGTGCACTGATGAATCCTTATTGTTGTGTGCTTCTAGCTACTTGTAGATGGCCACAATCCAGATTAGATGCTCTGTGCCAGTACATCTGATTGTCAGTGAGGCAGCTTGACTCAGCTGAAGCAAAAGCTTTTTCTGCATATGACAGAAGAATGTTGCTAAAGTTGGCTGACTCCTGGGCTGCATAGGATATATTATAGAATATATTCAAAGTAAAGGTTTTTTCGCCTTTTTAAAAATGTTTTTTTATTTTATTTTATTTTTTTTTAAGAACAAGAAGAAATGCATTAAGAATTTCCCATAAGGCATTTGGTAAGGCTGGCAGTCAGCATTTTATATGCTCTGATCTGCTTCTGCTGAAGAGAAAAATTTTGGTGTAATACCATTGTCTACAATGCTTTATTTCCATTTTTCCTCATAAAAGAGGTCAAAATTGGGAGCTGTTATTTATCCACTGGTACTACAAAGGTCAATGTTGGATGAAATGTAGGTGGAGGTAGAGGTGGAAAAGAAGTCTCTGTGCACAGAGAAAACAAAGGGATCCAGGTAACAGCCTTGTTGTTGTCTTTGGTTGTGTCCTGTTGGCGCTGAAATGACAAGTAGAAACTGGCAGTTCACTGGAACCAAGAAGTGTTGATGTGGCAAACCAGCAACACGCTCACCCATTTTGAGCTCATGCAAGGATTTATATGGCTCCTCTGGGTAGCAGCTGAACCAAGCTATTATGCTGCTCCCCAAGTGCTGGGATAGCCTGTTGTCTTCTTGTATTAGTTATTTGTGTTGAGGCCTCGGTTGTATTTCTAAGCTAAAGCAGGTAAATGTTTGTTCTGGAGATGCACTTTGATGCCCTTCTCCTCTGAGCAATACAGTTATTCATAGAAGTGAGGAAATTTAGAATGCAGTAGCTCAGGAAACTCGCTCTTTCCTATTTGGAGCCCTAATTAGAGCAATTAATCACTGCTGCTTCTGCCATCTAAGCTTCCAGGCTGGAATATATTGTTCTCTCTTGTCAGAACAGAAATGTAAAAATGATTTCCCTTTATCTGACATTTTGCCAGTAGAGCCTTTACCAGTGTCTGCCTCCTATCAGCTTCTCTCTTGCCAGAGAGCTGAAAAAGTAAAGAACAAATTGATGTGACTGTTCCAAAAGAAAGAAGTGTGAAATTTTCAGAGATCAGTTTCTCCCCAGTTTGTGTTGGATTTCTCCGCTTGAATTACCTTCTCTTGGAATTTTTTTGTGGGTTTCCATTTTGCTCTGTGATGAACGTTTTTCTTGGAAATACTAAGACATTACTGCAGTGGAGAGGTTTGTTTTTTTCCTCAACTTGATGCAATTAAATTCTTTTCCCAGCAGTGTCACTATATGCTGAAGTTCTCCAGGTATATGCCCTGGACAGGTTGCCAGGGTGAGGGTACCGCTGTGTGTGTTTTAACTCCGCCCATTGCTCTTTAGCTGGTCCACCTGTACCCAGCTAGTTAAATACCCAATTCTCAATCCATTCCCCTCCCCCTACCCACATATGGCCAAAACATGCTGGAAATGCCTGTGCTGCTGCAGAGATGTGGTGCTTGTGCACAGGTGCTCCTGCTCTGATGCAGTGCCAGAGAACATGGTCAGTTTGCCTCAACAGCGGCAGTGACTTGGCTGATGAAAATGACATCTCTCTACAGCTAGTACACTCATTTCGACTGTGCACAAACAAGACTGAAAACTACCAGTGTGCAACTGTGAACACAGTTGATACTGGACTGCATGTCTAGTCTACTCATATATAAAATAGTTTTTGAATAATCATCTGGAGAGCTGAAGCATTTCCAGCTGCATATGTAAGACAAGTTGAAATTCCTGTCATTGTTACTCTTTGCTACACATTATGAACAGCATGACAGCAGAATTGTGAAATATCCATTTTCCTTTGGTGTAATTACCTTCTGCTGCTTCCTTATCAACCAGCTTCATAACCTCTCGCAGTGAAGCAAATCTCTGGATCTGAGATGCTAACACTAATGTTTGCCTTTTTGCTGCCCTTGATGAAAAAGTAATGAGCTATGAATGAATGAACAGATCTGCCCTGTTGATGCTTTTTATTTTCATGCTTGGATGAGAAGATGCATTTACTGAAACAGGGCCAGAGTTGCTTTTGATTTTTGAGCTAAATTCATGCAGGAAGACTCCCAGGAATGCTCATTCTTAGAGCTTCTGATTTTGTGGACCTTAAGCAGTTAAGGGCCACCACAGTCTTCAGTGAAGGACAACTCAGTGTCATACAGCTCTTGTAGTGCACCAACCACAGGCCATGAGCAAACTTTTCTCATGTCTTGTTGCTCATTTCTATTTATTGCCTCATTGTCTGATGGAATAATTCAGCATGCCATTGGAACTTTCCCCTTAAGCACAGAGGCACCAGAGAGCATGCCCTTTGCCATCCTAAGTCTGTATGCATAACGTTCCTTTGAAGAAGTTGCTGTGGTGAGCAGAGGATGAAAAATGAAGCCAGGACAGCACTTGACCCTCTCTGCAACTTAATTGTTCCTGATGTGGTCAGGGGAAATTAGACAGCCCTGTTCCACTTGACTTGGCCATTTTGCTTTTGCAAAAATGACCATGGAGCAGTTCTCCACACACCCAAGATAACTACAGCAACTCTGGAACCTTGGCATCATGATAGCAATAAGCCTTCCCCAGTCTGTAGTTCAGGACTGCATTTCACATGGGCTACAGTGTGTCCAGGCTTATGTTCTCTCAGGACAGAACCACAGTGAGTACATTTTTGGGGCTCAGTGCACGTAACCAGAAGATATTCTTTTATTAGTGTAATGAGAGTCAACTGCTCATTCCCATGGGCAAGACAGGACTGTATGTGGTCCACGGTATACGGGAGCATGAAGCTCAAGGCACTAGGTGATCCACCTAGGTCTGGATGATGGTGTCCCTCAGTATTTTTTGGTAGTTCTCTAAGGACCTTACTGAAAAGGAAGCCTCTCTGCCAGCCAGATGATGTTCTGTGCAGCAGACTGCTCTCAAAATGCTGTAAAAAGCACCCTTCTGTTCTGTTAAGCATGACAAACAATAGTTCTTAGCAACAGCTTCAAGATGCATTTCCACTAGCTGCTTTTTAGAATAGTCTTGACAGTGTGCATCCTTCCCTTTTCTGGATTGGGTCCTTTTTTTGGACCATGAACTGATACAAAGAGCTGTGTCTGAGTTTCTTCCCTTTCAATTTTGTGCAAGGGATGAATCAGAAGGCAGTAGATTGTCTTCCTATCTTATTTTAGTTACTAATGATTTTGACGGCTCTGTATTGCATAAAAAGTGGTTTCACCCTTTGCAGCATTTGAGTGTATCGTAAAACGTTGCACCAATTTAGTAGTTTTCAACCATCTCAGTTTCCTGTGTTTTTCTGGGAATGTAGTTTTCTGGGAATGTGCAGTACCAGCAGCAGCCTATTGGTGTTAAACCACAGCACATATGATGATGGTAGCTTCTCAGTCACTTGGGAAGAGACAGCTGTTTGAACCTGCAGGAAAGCCAGCATTTCTTAGTGGCTTTCTGCTTTCTGGTGCAAGGGTGAGCTCCTTCTGGATGGACTTTGTTTTGGCTTAGAACTATCAGGGATGAGGCCTCTGCTCAGATCAGCCACTGCCAACACCTATAGGAGGACTTAGCCAAGGCATTCATTTTAGCCATGAATGCATGGTAGTTATGTATGCTTGAAGACTGTATGTAGCTTGTGCAAAATCCACGACTGGTTGCCTGGGACTGGATATGTTCATCTGGAGCTGTCCTTTCCATAGTGCAACTTGGAAAAGCTGTGTGGGAAAGCCAAAATGTAGATGTTTGCACATACAGTTCCATTCCCCTCATGTGCCAGAATGCTCTTACAATCTCTACAGGAATTAGTGGCATGCAGTAATTTATAGGATTGCTCTACTCATTTTCCCTAAATTTAATAATTTAAATCCTGGAGATTTTACTTATTACTCTAGTGAAATGAGCTTTCATTTAAAATGTGGAACCTGGGAGAAAAAGAAATTTCTGAAAGAACATTCTCTAAACTCAAGCATTAGGTTTCCAAAAATATGTTCTTAGGAATAATTGTTTTAGATATTATAGGTATTCTTCCATCTCCTAATCCAGTGTCTCAGTATAAAACAAATGAATGCTTCAGAATGTTTAGTCCTCCAAACCTGTTAAGGGCATCACGATAAGCTTTCTCTCCTCCCACATTTTGATTTATACACTGCTAACAGTGGCCACAGAGGAGAACAACTGGTGAGAATGCTCATGCTGTTTAGGAGGTGTTTAATCTCTTGTACTGCATTGAAACAAAGGATTCATTTGCCAAGGTCATGAAACAAACTTCTTAATACCCCATTAGATAGAACCCAGCCAAGAGCAGAAATCCAAAAGTGAAACACTAGCAACTTCTATTAGATTGTACTGCTGGTAGAATACATCTACTGTATAATTTCACTCAGAACATTGACTTTCTGTGGTCTGTTGATGAGTCAGAGACATCTTTTTATGCATTTTTTACTAAAAGCATTATTTCCATAAAGCTTGTCGGGGTCTTCCAGATAGCTAAAGCTCAGTGAGTGAAGGAGTAGCAGTCTGCAATGTTATCTCCACTCCTTACCTCAGGATAAACTCACTGAAACCAGAGGCAGCCACATCTGAAGGAAGGAAGAAGGAGGACATGAGTTTTTAGTTTTGTTTTCCCCCTTGCAAGAAAATATGGAGAAACATGACTTCTTAACTGACTTAATCTTCAAGCTGAGGTTATCTAGGATAACACCAGGGTGACGTATAGGCAAATTCTGGGAAAACTTCACCAGTTCCTGAAAAATTGAGTAGGAAGTACATAGCATAGCTGGACAGCAGAAAGAGTAGCTGTGATTTGAACTAGGTTTGGGGAACAGCAGTTTGTGTGCAGCTGTTCTGTGAGACATCCACAGTGGTGAGGATTCACTCCTAGAAAGCTATGTAGGGGAAGAGTTTCAGCACTGATAACTGTGGTAGAAAGTACATACAAAAGGTCTGCATGCAACTTAGACGCCGAGGTCTCCAGCTGTCACTTCACGTGAGCAGAACACACTGTATGCTTAGCTGCTGCAGCCTGCATGGGAAGCTTTACTGCAACTGACCGTGGGCTTCCTGGACACCAACTTTCATCTGCTTAACTGCCTTCAGCTCAGCGTTATTGATTCTGGAATGTATAACAGCCGCTAGTCACACGCCATTGAGAGGTAATCAAGAGATTTAAGAAGTGGACAGTGACCATGAAGAATTCAGTCTTACTGCTACACACTTTAATTGGAGATAGGAGCCTGCAACTAAGGAGTAGTAACATTAGTGTACATAAAGACTACCGTCATATAAAATAGACAGATTTAAATTTCTACCAAATGAATGTATCTTGAACAGAGGAAAATCCTGTCACCAGGAAATTTTTAACTTACTTAAACAGACTCGACTTCATAGCAAAACTGGGGATTTTTGGCCAGGGTTCCACTTGTACAAGTTGCAAGTGCCCAGAAAACACATTTTGTAATGAAAAGGGTAACTAAATCTCTGGTTTCAATTGTATTATCAATCATCAATCTAAAACAATGCAGATTATTAAATGAAGAGCATTAGGCTTTTCTTATAGGATATGCTGTGCTTTAAAATGTATTTTATTGATCCTAAAATTACAAGATCAATTATTAACATTTTGTTGAGGATCAATCTTGGATTAAATGGCAAAATGAGGAAAAGTTTTTCATATGTACTATGTCCAAAAGCAGAAACAGATTGCCCTCCTCATGTGAACATTCAGAAACCTTTTCTGATGATTAAACTTCATGATGTCTGAAATATATCTTAAGTTATACCAGCCACTATAGCGCTTTTTGGTGAACCAAAGAAGTCCTACAGTGAAATCAAACTTTTGAGTAATATCTGTACTACTTCAATGCGAATTCCCTCTAGCATCATTTTTTTCCTGTTTTTAGATTCATATATATTCTGTCAATTATAATGCAAAGTGCAGGTAACAGATTTAAGCAAGGATGTTGGAGTGTGAAAAGAATTAATGTGAATTGCTAATAGGCTGGTGGGAATACATTTTTTTTTCCAAATGAAGGCAAATTCTGTCACTTCAAAGACAGCAGACTTGATTTTCCATCGTTTCATCCCTTGACTCATGGCTGTTACCTGTGAGAGGGACCAGAAGGCTGAGGGCAGCCTGCGATGCAATCAGTACTCCATGTCACCAAACAAGCAGTATTGCATCTATTCTCCCCTCCCTTTGAACAGATGTGAGTAAAGCTGTGAGCAAATTAAAAACACAAGCCATGGGGCAAAAAGCAGTGTCGTCATTACTTCAGCTGAGCAGAATGGATATTTGATAGCACACACACAACATCTCTTCCGTTCTCTGTGTTTTTGCTATTTAAGGAAAATGCCTGGTAATTAGCATCCTCTGGTTACATGAATCGATCAGGTTTGCATTCGACTTGACAATCATGTGACAGAGAGTGGAAAACAGAGGGATGGGATGAGTCCTCTCAGGTAATTAGCCTACGCTCTAATGCTTCCCACACCAGCCTATTTTCAATTTCGGCACAGTACAGTTTATACACTCTAACATTATTGCTCAGAAGATAGAATGATGATTCAGGTTTGCTAAAATTGGCTTCACCGTACTGCGAGCATGCTCGTGAAGCTTCATCTTGAATCCTGTAGTTATAAGCTTCTTCTCACTGAGAAATAAATGTGGTGTTTTATCTGAAAAGTTACTCACCAGATACTTGAAACACCTGTATACCATCTTTAAGAAAACATGGCTTGTTTGCCTGCCAATTATTTTTTTCCATATATATTTTTTAAATGTGTATAATAGTGTAAGTGACCTGCTGTCCATACAACTAATAAGTAACTGAGAAATAACATGCCTCTGCTGCATCCTGTCATGCCAGAAGATAAATATTCCTTTGGAAATTAGAGTAGCTGTTAAGTATCGTTTGTGCCCAGACCCGCTGAAGTCAACAAAATGATGCCTAGTGGCTTCTGTAGGAGCCTGACTTGGACATCATTCTGGCAAGCTGTCCACCTCTTAACTGAGCTCCTGCAGGGGTCACAACCTAAACAAGGGAAAACAGAAATCCAGAACTGAAACTGAGCCACAGAGAATATTCTAATTCAATGGCATCCTGAACAGATTCAAATAAAATGCAAACACACATATGCACATGCGTGTACACACACATACAAAAGAAAGTTTTGAATTTAACAATCTTAAAAATTAATAGATTAAAATTGTTCACATTAAACAATTGAGTATAATAGGTAGCTTTCATGACTTTCCATTTATTTCCCTGAGCACTGATCTTTGGAACATCTGGAGTTTCAGAATTGTCTAGTTCACAATTCCTAAAAGAGTTATGTAAAATACTGTCTTTTTATGTCAAAAAATCAATTCTTGAAGTAAAACTAAGATACAACTTCCATGAACAGCCAATTTATTATTATTATTATAATTTTTTAAAGCCAAGAACTATCATTTCTCAATCTGAATGTAGGCACCTTGCTGGTCTGTCTTCAAAACTCACTCTGCAGCTGGGCAGTTCTTATTCAACTCAGAACAGTGCCATACTGTGCTATAAACTCATCTGTGCGGAGATCTATATAAGGATTCAGCCTCCTTACTTTTGTAACTCATTTTTGCAAGATATTTTGGGTCTATAAGCAAGACAGTATGCTGCCAATTTGGTTCTGTACCTCAGCTGGTATTGTAGGTAGACTTTTAACTGACTTTTCTGAAAAGAGTTAAGAAAGTCATCTACAAAGGCAGCATGCAGCCAGCACACAACCAACCATACAGCCAGTACACAGCCAACACACAGCTAACATATAGCCAGCAGAGAGTCCATCTACAATGCTTACACGAGACATGTCCAGGGCAGATGTCTCTGGCTGGCCTGCTGCTGTCAGATTTCTGCAGCCCCTGGCAGCCTGGCCACACTGCTTCTGACTATCTTCTCTGGGTGAGAGCTGTCATCATGAGCTCTGCAGACCACAGTTTGCAATTTCAAGACTTCTAAGGCATTCTGAATGTTAGGTTATACAAAGTGTGAAAGTGAAAACACTTTAGAAAACAAATCCGAAAGATTTGGTTACTTTTTGTCTTCCTCCAACTCTAAGGCTGTAAATAATGGCAGTCTCTCTGCAACTAAAGGTTTTAAAACAATTTTCCAGGACCACAGAAACACACTGTAACTTCTCATTGCCTTAAATGTCTCTCTGGTATCTGAGACACTGATGCTATGTAGCGGGCTCCAAACAGGAGAAACTGAAAGGTCGTTTTGTAAAGCTGCATTTCAGCATAGGTGCCTGGGGGGTGCTGAACTGAAAGCAATCTGGAGAGCTGCTTTTGGGCTCTCTGTGCAATGTGAAATTAAGCTTTCACCTGTTCTCGACAGACGTAAAGACAACATGCCATGCCTATGTCCTTAGCTGGCACTTTCTGACACTGCCTTGACTCTGGCATTCCTCGGCAGAATCCAGGAAGAGCATTTAGCTGTTTCTCCCTTTGTCTTTTTCACACCTCCAAGCTCAGAAAGAGTTAACAGAGTACAATCTTATTATTTTTTTTCCCCCTCCTACAGAATTCAAGTGGCCTCTCTGAAAGGAAAAAAATAAAATAAATCTCTGTAACAGGAGTATAAATACTGCTCTGAAAACACATTTGGAAGATACCAAGATGGTTATCTTTTTTTTTCTTTTTTTTTTCTTTTTTTTTTCTTCTTCTTTTTTTTTTTTTCTTTTTTTTTTTTTCCTTTAAAACTGTAACCACTGCACCGGTTAAGGCTGTTTTACAATATATGTATTTCAAATAAAACTTTAATATTCAAGCTTACCAGATTGATGGATTGAAACAGGTAAAATGGAACTCTTTACAGATAAACCATGTAGTTGTACAAAATAGAATTAAACCCTTGCCTGTGTAAACCGGAAAAAAAAAAAAAAATCCTACCTTGCATAAAAACACAGAACCTGTTTACAAAAAGGAATGTGTATGACATTTGGACTCTCCTGTAACTGCCATATCCTAGCAACATCTCATCTGTTTTAGTAAAGGAACTAATTGTCGATTTTGAACTGCAGTGAATTTACCAAACATTTTCACTATAGACTTCGGAAAGCTTTTACAGTAAGAAGTTATCAACAAAAGCAGGCACGTTAGTGTACAAAAACGTTGTTTTTTTCCTGTTTCTTTTTCAAAGTGCAGGTTTTTCTCGATGTGCATCTTACAAGACTGACAAATGTTTTAACTCACTAAATCTTAGAACAGAACTCAATCTCCCGAGGAGTAGTGTAAACGTTAAAGATCCCCAATACATCTCTAGTAAACGTGACACGAATGTCTCTGCGTTGTTCAGAAATTTAGCTCTTTTGAGAGGTAAAGAAGCTTCATGATACCTTTTCCTTACACTGGCTGGTTATCATAAATGGGTAACTCTGGACTGCTAAAGCTGGAGACTGATGAATCACTTGAAGGGAACTAAACTTGGCTACGGAGGAGAGACGGCGGGAGGAACCAACCCTTCGGCGTTTCTTGCGCAGCCTTCGGAAAATGCAGCCGCCGGCGGACAGACGGACGGAGGGACGGCGGGAGGGTAGCGGGAGGAGGGCGGGGAGAGAGCTTCCGCAGAGACAGACGCGCGGCCGACTGGTGGGGGCCCGGCGGACGCCCCGAGCCCCGCAGCGCTTTGCCCCCGGAGCCACTGCTGCTGGCGGTGCCGTCGGGGTGCGGCGCTAGGTGCCGTGGGCGCAGGGCTCCCCGGGGTAGATCTCCTCGTAGGCCGGGGGCTGCTCGCTGGGCAGCGGGTAGCAGTACGGGTAGGAGGCGTTTAGCTCGGGATCCATGGGCGAGTAGCCGGGCAGCTCGATGGAGGGGTGCCCGCCGCAGTGCACTTCCACGCCGGCCTCGTCGAAGACGTGGAAGACCCCCACGTTGATGTAGGAGACGGCCTGGAAAGGGCAGTCCCCGGGGCTGAGCTCGGGCTCGCCGCCCGAGAAGAGGGAG
>VXAB01007876.1:0-14129 GCA_013399175.1 Odontophorus gujanensis
TGCACCGAGCACCGGGTCCGTCCCCATCTGTCAGCCGGGGACAGCCGCGCCGTCAGCCCCGTGCCACCCTCCAAGGACCCTCCCCGCGTCCCCCCGTAGCCATCAGCCGCCCCCTCCCGGGGACACATGGGGACACCTCGCGCTGTCATTCCGTCCCTGTGTCCCTCCAAGAACCGGAGCCCTGCGCCCATCGCACGCGGTGTCCCTGTGCCAAACCGGCGGCAGAGCACTGCCAGCCCCGGGACGGACCCCTCTGAGCCGCAGCCTCTCCTCTTTGGGCTCAGATCCCGCACTTTCGGGTTCCTCACGGGTTGGGTGCAGGGCTCGGTGCCACCCCTTCTTGTGGGGACACTCCCCGTGCAGATCGCGGGGATCCCCCGCGCGCGGTGGGGCACGGACGAGCCGGGACCCCCGCACCGCTGCTGGGTTCCCACGTGGCTCCAAACGGTCACATCTGTGTCACTGCTGCCGGGACGCGGGGCTCGGCTGTCCCGGCACTGCAGGTACTGCTCCGCAGGACGGGAGGGTGCACGTCCCCACCCCACCGCAGGTGCCCGGCGCTGGGGTTACGCAGCGGCCCCGTTACCTTTCAGTGTGATCGCAGCTCCCGGGTGCTCTCCTCGCGCGAGTGCTTCCCGAGGTATAAATAAAATTTCCTCCTCCTCCGGCACAGAAACCTCCGTGTTCGCAGCGGCACAATTGCAGCCAGCCGCCCAGGGAGCTGCATTAATACAGACTTCTCATTCAAAGCCTTCCTCTGGACGTCTGCTCCAGGCCTCGGCGAGGCACAGCCGGTACGGCAGCATCCCGGTGTGCGCCCGCAGCCGCGCACCGGCACCGGCACCGGCTGGCAGCGGTGACAGCGCAGAGCAGCGCCCGTCCGCCGGCGAGGACAATGCGCTCCTGGCCACACACACACACACACACACGCACGGCACGGCACGGCACAGTGCTGGTGGTTTTGCTGGGGGTGGGGATGCAGCCCGGTACCCCAACCTTGCAGGGCTGGGGTGCAGCAGTGCTGAGCATCCCGGGCTGTGGGGTGGTTGGACCCCTGTGGACCCCACTGTGATCCCACATCCCCCTGCCCTGTTCACACATCCTGCTCAGGGTGCACGGTGATGCTGCAGGTTTGGGGTGCCCCCCTCGGTGGGGTACCCTTGGGGGCTGCCCTGGCAGAGGGGTGACCCCGGTGCTGGGATGGCCCCACACATTGGTGCACCGTGGGGTGCTGCAGCCCCTCAGCACCATCAAACAGACACAGGAAGGGCTGCAGTGCTGGTGGGGTACAGGAGCTCGGTAACTCCACCTCTGTTTTCCTCTTCACTGAGGTACGGATGAAATCACGTTTTGAATCTTGTTCAGCTGCTGTTTTTCCTGATATCTTTTGTCTGTGGCCCAGAAATACCTCTCCATGCCCTCGGGCACCCCAGGTGCTGAACAGCCCCGGCCATTCCTGGCTCCTGATGCCCCAAACCCCACAGTACCCAGAGGCCCTCCACGTATTTCATATCTGAGATGGCACCGGGGCTTCGTGCAGCTCCCAGAAACAGACAACACACAGCAGAGGATTTCTCCTTTTAATCTGACCCCCCCACACTGCCCCGGCCGAGGGCCGTGCCCCCAGCACCGCTGTGCTATCCCCACAGTTGACACCTGCTGGAGGCAGCCTGGGGGCACAGCAAACACATCTCCTCCAGGGAGCAAATTCACACAGCACCAGAGCAGGACTTTCTGCAGGGAGCACTTGCTATGGCAGCACCACGATCTTCTTCTCCAGCACCTGAGGAGGGAAGAGGACGCTCCTCACGGCCGTGTCCAGCTCCTCCAGTGCCAGCTGGGCGTGCAGCACGGCCGTGCCGTCGGGCTCGGCTGCCACCACGTGCTTCAGCAGACGGTACAGATCCTGCAGCACATCCTGCAGCACCTGGGGAGAGCACGCAGAGCTCAGAACCCGCTGGGACCTCAATCAGCACCCGGGGTGAGCCCCAAACACAGCGTGCCCCCAATCCACCCGGCCAGCACCAGGACACGGCCCCGCTGCACTGCTGATTCACAGCCCTCCCCTCCCGTGACTCAGTTTCCCCACACATAGGCAGCACTGCGTGATCTCCCCAAGCCCCCAGATCCCTGTGAGGATGTGGGAGATGGATGCAAGCCAGGCAGCCCCAGCAGCAAACCGGGTGGGCACAGCACATGAGGACAGGCAGCAGACTGCAGCACCAAGGCCCAGGAGGGAGCAGCTGCACAGGACATGCCTCACGAGCAGCCCCAGTGACCTGTCAGCTGCAAGAGGCAGCGTGGACCACGGAGTCACTGCCCGCAGAGGGGAACGGCAGGAAGCAGAGCTGCTGGGGATCCCAGCTGGGAAGTGTCTGCTTCCTTCCTAGGAACTGAGTCCCAACATGCACACTGCTGGAAGGAAGGCATTGGGAAATCTGGTCCTTTCCAGGTCAAGGTATCCATCAGCAGGGCTCCAGAGGCAACTTCCCACAGCTTCCCAGGACCTGGGATTGCTCATCATCGCGTCCCCTCTGCCCCAGGAAGGAGGCCGCTGTGCTGGGGCCTCTTCAGTGGTTGAGCACAAGGCACATGGACTCTGGCACCAAGCACCCCCTGGCTGAGGTTTTGAGGCTGCTGGTTGCTGGGATAAGCAGACACGGGCTCAGGAGGGGCCATGAGCAGAAGATGCTCCATGTGGTTTGGGGAAGATGAAACAAATCAAGGCTGTGATGCAAAAACATCACCGTGCCACACGCCTGTGTCCTTGCAGCCCCCAGCTTGGGCCCTGTACTTGGAGGGGCTGTCAGGCTCCCCAACCCACTCACACCCACAGTGGATGTGCTGCATGCCTGCAGTGGCAGAATAACGCACTGGGGACCGCTGTGTCCCCAAATGGCTGTGTGCTGGCCCTCAGCTGCTCTTGCTTTTTCCAGAGCTCCTCTGCTCATTCCTACTGCAGGGAGGGTGAGAATGGAGGGAATAGAGGAAAAGGGCAGCTTCAGTGCAAGAAACAGGAGATAAGGAAACAGAAACAATTGCAATGAGGACCCAGAAGGGCTGTCACTGTGCCCGGGTGGGCTCTTCCTGCCGATGGTGCTGAGAGCAGTTTATAAGAGGAGGAGCTGGTGCACCCAGCCCAGCCCAGCCCAGCCCTCTCCAGGCTGTTCCCACCAGGAACACAGTACACACACTGCTGCTCGCACCAGAATCAGCAATAATGCAGGCAGAGAGCCTGCAGCTGCTCAGGTAATTATAGCTCAGTTAATTTTCTCCTCACTCACTGCAGCTGCTCCACACACTGCAGCCAAGAAGCAGGGAGGCACTGTGGGGCAGGAGGGGGCCCTCAGGGTGAGCACAGCCACCAGCAGCACCAGGACATGTCGTGGTGCTGCTGGATGGGACAGCCCCCAGGGGCAGGGGGGCACTCCCAGTTCAAGGGGAACTGCCAGAAGGAAGAAGCTCACCCCACGTGCACCCCCAACCCCATCCCCACTGCCCTTTTCTTCACTGGGGTGGGGGACACCCATGAGGACTGCACACAGTGAGCAGTGACCCACCTCAGTTGCCTTCTCGCTGAGCCCTCGCAGCAGCAGCACCACCACGTGCACGGCCGCCCTCCGCACCTCCACCTCAGGATCTGTCTTGGTGATGGCTGTCAAACAGGAGGACACCTGCGAGGGTGGCATGGGGAGATGAGTACGGGCACACAGGGTGACCTGGTGGGGACAGCGTGTGGCCCTGGTACTCAGCTTGTGGCCTGAGGCTGGTGGATGGGGATGGAAAATCCTCCCAGTGCCTCCATCCTTCAGCAGTGCTGCTCTGTGTGTGCTGCTGGTCTCTCGCTGGGCAGCAGCAGCTCACCAAGAGCTGGGGCAGTTTGCCTGGGGCTGGGACAGGCTCTGCCCATGGTCAGTGGCTGCAGAGCAGAGCAGCAGTTAGCCACACACTCAGGATGGGATTTCGTCACGAGTAATGAAGCTCAGAGACTTTCCCAAAGCCAGGAAGGGGATGCAGCCCTGTGTTTTCTCTCTCCAGCTGCAGAGCTGCAGGCAAGCTGCCTGCCTCACTGCAACAGCACGGAGCACTGAAACTGGGGGATGGACTTCTGCAGCAAAGATCAGAACTGCTGCAAGTCCTGCAGAGCGTCTGGCGTTATCAGTGCCAGGCTGAGCAGAGCAGAGCAGAGCAGCTGATGCTGGCACTGCGTCGGCCATCAGCTGTCACCCTGAGCACGGCAGCAGGTGAGGGAGGCAGCGCCGGTCCCTCTGCAAAGCTCACCCACGTCAGAGGGCACTGAGCCCAGCAGGACTGCAGCGTGCTCCCGGGTGACATGCAGTGTCCTTAAAAGCCCTCGTGGAAACCCCACTGCCAAGGGGATGTGCTGCCCTCGGAGCACTGAGCCCCACTGCCTGTGGAGCACCACACACCTCCCTTTGCTGGGGGCTGAGCGCAGTGCAGACGTCTTTTGAGAGCTTTAAGAAAAGCAGAGTTGAAGGAACCTAATTAAACAGCCAGTGACAGCAGGGAGAATTAGCAGAGCGAGTGCGTTCCCGAAATAGCTGCATGTGTGGTGCATTGGCATCTCATCAAATGCTGTCATTACCCAATTGATGCACGAGCAGCAGCGAGAGGGAACCCAGGGAAAAAAGCAGGAGCGCCGTGTCGGTGCTTTGCATTCCCTCCAGCCCTGCCATGGCACTGCTGCTGAGTGCTCACAGCTCCCCAAACTGAGCCCTCGTGGCAGCTCCAGGCACGGGGGCACAGCTCTCGAGGTGCACAGATGCAGACTGGCCCCACTCGAGCCCTGCAGTGCCTGCAGCTTAGACTACACAGCTCACTCCACAGCACCCATGCAGGTGAGGGCTGAGTGCTGCTGCCATCGCACTCCCGTGGGCACAGAGCTCTCCCCACCAGTAGTAAGGAGAGGGATAATGAGGCTTCATTAAAGGGGAGGAGGAGGTGCCTCTGGCAGGTACAAAGCATGCCTCGAGGACTGTAGTGAGATGGCTATGGGTGGAGCACGAACTGCTGCGCTTCCTTAGGGCTGTCTATCATTTCCCATCACAAGAGACATTTTAAGCTATTTATAAAGCTTTCAGCGCTAGAATTTCCCAAGCGTTTTCTTCAGAATGAATGACTTTCACACTCCAATAGCAGCAAACATCATTCACATCCTCTCCCACAGTAAGCAGTGAACAAAACCATGCTGCTGTGCCCCCAGCAGTGACCCTGCCAGCAGCTGACAAACCACCCTCATTAACATCCCCCAGAAGGATGCCCTTGGGGCCAACGGGGCTTCAGAGCTGCCCCCAGCTCCTGTCCCCACCAGACCCTGACCCCAGGCCCCACACCTGGCACAGACCCTGCCCAGATGGAGCATCTCCATCTCCAGGCAGTGGGAAGAGGGAAGCGACAGCGGTTGCTGGAGGGGAAGCAGATACCTCATGGATGATGGAGCCCAGCTGGAAGCCGAGTCTCTGGCACAGCTCCCCCAGGTTGGAGAGGCTGCTGGCACGCAGCGCGCTGTCGGGGTCCCGTGCTCCCCGCAGGAAGGCGTGGATCAGGGGCTCTCGGTGCTTGATGACCATATCCCCTGCAAGGAGAGCACGACCATGGGTCACAGCCATGCTAAGTGGTGTTCTGACTGCAAGGAGATGCAAGAGCCTCATCCTGCACTACAGCTTGCTCCCAGCACTGCTCAGAGCAGCATGAGACCCTCAGCTCCCAGGGCAACAGCTCTGCATTGCACAGAACTGGAGGATGCAACATGCAGAGCAATGCTTCTGCCCAGCACAGGGAACCGTACTCAGAGCACGCTGCAGACAGACCCCTAACAGTGACCCACTGTGCTGATGGGGACCCACAGATCTTTGTCTGGGGCTGCTCAGGGCATCACACACTGCCTCAGTCTGCTGTTGGGCCTTTCAAACAGGTGACATGCTACAAATAAACTAAAACGGAGCGTGAAGGCCTGAATTCTCACATCACTCAGCACGCAGAGCCCACACCCAATTAGCACACGCAGACACCAGGAGGTGTGAGCCAACTAATTAGGAACACCGAGCACACAGCCAGTGACCTGCATGCACAATTACCCAGTGCAGAAGGATGCCTGGAACACCAGCCTGAAACACTCCCAAACACGAGGGCACCTTCTTGCAAGAGCAGCTGCCATAGAGCAGGGTCTGCTTTGATAAAGATTAATTTGAGGAGGTATTTGCATAGGATAAATGAAGGAAGCAATGCTCTGCACGAGGGGATGAGCCACGCTGCCTTGATGTCCCCAGTCCTTGGGAGCAATCGACAGCACTCAGGTACTGCTCTGGTAGGATAGCAGACAGCAGCAGACAGGGATGGGGACAGAGGGACGTATGGCAGTCCCCAGGCACAAGGCAGCAGCAGGAAAGCTCTGAATCACTACGGTGCCAGAAAGCAAAGCGTTTCTGGAAGTACCAGATAAATCCTCCATCTCAAAGCTTTGCAACACAAACAACTGGGTGCAATTTGTTCTATAAATACACAGGCATGCCAGGACGTGCTGCAGGGAGGAGAGCCCTGCGGTGCTGCAGCACTGCCAGCACCCCGGGCTGTGCCACGTCCCATGCCCATGCTCAGACCCCAAGAGGAGCCTGCTCGGGGCCGTGCTGGCACTGTCAAGCCCTGGCACAAAGGCCTGGGGCTGTGCTGAGGATGGGCAGCACAGAAGTGCTTCCAGCACTGACTGTGCCAAGGCTCAGCTTCGCCATGTGCACACCCCAGGAGTACCCCTCACCCAGCCCTCCCCTCGGGGCTTTGGCTGTGGGCAGTGCAGCCCTCTGTCCGATCTTCCTCCCACCTCCACACTTGAGATCCTGGCTCAACTCCCTGTACCTGCAAGCAATAGCTCCCGCCCTCCTGGTAGGTGAGGAGGCATCTTTAAAGGATAAAGAATCTTTGAAGGATCCAAACGAGCTATGAGCGGAATCAAACCCTGACACACTGCAGTGCAATTATGTTATTATCTTAAAAGAAAGGGCTCTTTGCCAATTGCTGCTTGTGCCTAGAGCCAAGAGATGGTTCCCGCAGCGAGGAGGGAGGACAGAGGAGCTGCTGGCAGTAACAGGACAGCCCAGGAGCTGTGATGCTGTCTGCCCTATCAGCCCTCCTCTGCACGGGGCAGACGTACTCAGATGTTTTCCCACCTGGTACAGCTGCTGGCGTAAAGCATAGCCAAGCTCAGTGCACCCTGAGCACAACCAAAGGCATTGGGCTGGGAGTGCAGCTTGCTGTCACTCAGCCAGGGAGCACAGCAGCTCGTGTCCCTGTCCAGCTCCACCACCACATCTCAAATCCACACCAGCTCAGCACATGGCAGCAGTTCCCACACGGGAGGATTTCTTGGCCTTTTTTATTGCAGCAGGACTCCGGGGCATACAGTCACTGTCCTGCCTGAACAAGCCACTGCTGTCCCATGCAGCCATCCAGGCAAGACAGTGTGCTCCACACAGTGTGCCTTGACAGTGGAAGCCAGCAGGAGATACCTGAGCTGGGGGAGCAGAGCAGGGAGGGCTTGGGGCAGAGCACTGTGCTTTGTTGTGGTCCCGGAGTCCTGGAGAGGAGTGACACAGCACAGCATGACTGTTACAGGCAACAATAGGTGGGACTGATCCACATGAAGTCTGGGCAGGTTGTGCCTTGCCCCAAGGTTCCCAGGAAGGACGGTGGCACAGAGCTGCCACTGTGCTGGCAGAAGCTGGCTGGTAACAGTGTGAGGGCTGGCTGCCAAGCTGGGGGCTAGCTGTGGCCCCAGTGCTGGGTACACTTCTCTCCAGCCCAAGCAGGATCAGACCTTGACAGGAAGGCACGTGAGGCAGGAAGAGGCCAGCTCATCCCCCATGGGAAGGGGCTGCTGGCAGCCCCACAGCAGCAGGGACTGCAGCTTCCTCCCTCCCTTCGTGCCCTGGGAACGCTGACAGCCTGCTCCTGTCAGCCTTGCCTCCACGGGAGAAGCACGAGGCGTTTTAGGACATGTCCCAACAGCAGCTGCCGGGAAGGCCTCATCCAGCTTTCATCCCTCAGCCCTGCATGTCCAGGCACTTCCCAGCGTCCTCTGATCCCAGTGCTGGCTGCTGAGGGTGAGGGGGAACGGCTGTGGGATCCACTCCCCCGCTGCTGCCCTCAGGGTTCAGCTGGGAAGCTCCCAGTGTTGGGGCAGGAACCCAGCTCCTGCAAGGCCATGTCCCCCAGACAGGGTGAAGCCTGGGGGCCCCAGGGACCTGCTCCATCTACCCCATATGGAGGCGGATGGGGTTTTCCAAAGAATTCCAGGCTTTTGTGCAACACACCAAAGCCCTGGGCTTGATTTCCCAGCAGTGCTTTCCCAGATCACCTCTCTGCCCCTTTGTACTATGTGGGTCCCTCCAGCCCCACCATGCCCACAGTGGGTTCAGCCCCACCTGTTAATATCCTCCATGGTCCTGACTGATCTCCCTCCCTCCTCAACACACACAGCAGGAACCCACAGCCTGACACAGCCTGGGCTTCGACCCAGCTTTATCTTAAAATGCCCCAATCCAACCCTGCACCCACTTCCAGACAGCAAAAAGCTCTGTGTGCTTTAGGTGGGAGAAGCACAGGAGAGCAGCATCCTGCAGCACCCTGCAAGGCCTTTGCAATGTCCCAGTGGGAGAACAGAGCAGACAAGGACTCACCCAGCGCCCGAGTGGCACGCATCAGCACCTCGCCCAGCTTCATCCTGGTCACAGCAGCTGCAGTTTCCTCTGTGCCCTGGGCAGGATGCCCATAGCGGGCCAGCAGGACAGGCAGGATCTGCTCCGGGTACTCACTGGACAGCAAGGCAACACCTGGAAGCCAATGGGATTGGGAAGGATGGTTCAGGGTTGGGTAGGGAGACGGCACACACACGGGTGGCACTCTGCACATATGGCCAGGTACCTGTGCTGGTCTCCTGCATCCTCCGCAGCAGGAATGGCTGATGCACACTGATGGCCACACCAGACCAGGCAGCAGCATCAGCTGTGGCTCTGCATTACAGTGAGGCCCAGTCCATGCTGCCACCAGGCCCAGCCCCACAGCCAGGCCAGTGCCAGAGCTGCTCACAGCAGGCAGGAAGGAGGAAAAACCCTGGGATTTCACTCTTGAAAAGGCACGGACCCAAAATCCATTATAGGTGAGACAGCAATGGCCAGGGAAGGGGCGAGGCATTCCAACAAAAGGCAGGAAGCCAAGCAGTGACTGCGTGCTGTGGAAGCTCAGGTGACAGCCTGCTCCTTGGAGACACTGCTCCCAGCCAGGCAGGTGGCAGCTGCACTGAGGCTGCACAATGCTCCAGGTGATAAAACCAAACGGATAGAGCCACGTGTGGGGGAAACCAGTGTGGTACAAGACCAGATGCCCCTCCAGCCACCAGAGGTGCGTTGCAAGATGCTAAGGACACTGTGGCACGTCTTGCTCCTTGCAGGAGCACCCCCTGCATAACTGGGGAAATAACCCCCAGGTCTCCCATTGCTTGCTCAACACTGCTGTGTTTCAGCCTGTAGGTACACCCAGGCTGAACACGAGTTCTGCACAAACGAGCACGCCGTGCCCTGCCTGCTCAGCACAGTGTATCACGTAGCCCCCTCTGCACAAAGCCAAACCACCAAGAGCCTAACATGGAACGAGCTGGATGCCAATCTGAAAGATAAATAACAGTTGGCAGCAGGTGTCCACTAATTATTGCTGGTTAATATTCATTGACCCAGCATCTACATAACAAGCCAGACATCACTCGCTGCAAGACACTGCCACAGTGAGCACCAGGCTGGGCACCACTTGGGTGTGATTCCTGCAGCCAGCCTGGTCTCTGCCTTCTCCTCCTGTGAAGCCCAGACTGGCTCTGTGCAGGGCTCCTCCTGCACTGAGGCTCCTGCATGCAGGCACACTCATGGCTGTGGCACTGGGATGGGGAAAGGCAGCTGCTCTCCAGGGAAACGCGAATGGCACAATTTGACTGTGCCAAAAATTGAGTCAGAGCAAGGGTTGAGAGCGAGCCCGGATCCTGCCCCCCTGGCCTCCAGGAACCTTCACCTCCAACCCAGTTCCTCAGTTATCACAAGTTACCACCCACAAGCACAGGCGCATCCAGAGGGGCAGCGACCTCTCCTCCAGCATCAACCACGCGGTGCTGCGGTTCCCATCCGCGCTGCAGCAGCAGCCAGCTCCCAGCAGCAGCACCGTGTGCTGGAGGAGAGCCCTGCTCCAGCAGCACTGCAGCCTCTCCTGCAGCCCTCCAGCCCCACGTGTGGCACGGCGTGGCATGGCAGAGCACAGCAAGGTGCAGGTGCCAGCACAGCTCACGGTGTGAGTCACCACCGCAGGGAACTGCGTCAGGGTTAATCACAGCCGGAGCCGGGCTGTGAAACACGGAGGCAGCTGCACACTGTATATTAATCACTTGGGGAATATTTCAGCCTGCATTTCTATTTCACCTGCAGGCAAGGACAAACGCATCCCACTCCCCACTCAAGACCATACAGGCACGGAGAGGGAAGCATATTGATAAGATCGCTTTCCAGCTGGGTTTGGAGGTTACCTACTCATGTGCAGAGGAGACACAGGGGCAGCACACCCTCATCCTGCCCCCATCTCACTTGGTCTTAGCAAGCTGCCTGCCCACCAGCTCTGCCTGCCTCCAGGGGAAACCCAGCCCTGTGCCAAGCTTGTACTCTGCTCCACAGGGGTCTCCCAAGGGCTCTGGTTATGTTTGGAGAACAACTTCCTTCCAAATTACATCTGCTACTTCATATGCACACAAGAGACAGCAATCTGCAAAGGCAGCCCGTTGTGCAGACACCTCAGCCACATCTGGGTTTGGGAGCACCTGCATGCAAATCACTGCAGTCAGCCTGGTGCCACCACAGCACCAGAACAGCAGGGCACGGATGAACTCAACAAGTCCCAGGGGTCTGCAGGGAAGCAGCAGGACTGGGGGCTCAGCAGCAGAGGAGCTCCAGGCACGTGGAGCTGAGCTGTGTCCTGCCAGCTTCCTCCAAGCCCCCTGCTCCAGCTGTTGTGCAGCTTGGGCTCAAGCATATCCACAGAGCAAGGTTAGCACCAAGTGCTCCCAGCCCCAGTTCCTGCCTGCACAGACTTGGTGCCAGAAGCACAGACCCAGGACAGAGACAGTGCCTGGTTTCTGCATGTCCTCAGCTGGAGGACGCCCTGAGCAGTGAACCTGTGCAGGGCACCCTCACCTCTACACTTGCAGCTTCATCGAGAATGCACAGTTGTGGTCTGTGCACATTATCAGTTAAATCAGACAGTAAATTAACTAATTACCCATTGACTAAGCACAAGGAAAGCTCTGGCTAGACGGGGCCAGGAGACAGCACTCACCAGCTTCAGGAAGTAGGAGCAGAGCCCAAAGAACTGCCCAAGCTCCAGCTGTCCCACTCGTGATGACACTGCAGGTCCCTGGGAGCACGTGGCACAGTGGGCAGCGCTCCCTGGGCCCCCAGCCCAGCCATACAACACTGCCATACAGACTGTGGCTGCAGGTCAGCTAGACAAGCAGGAGCATCACTGCTGCCCACTCAGGGCACGGCACTCAGAGGGGCACAGCAGCACCACCTGATACTGGTCTTGAGGCTGCAGGCAGGAAAAGAAGTGGCTAAGTCTCCTGGCACCGTGACCTTTGCAGGGAATCAGGAGGAAGGTAGCAGGAGCTGGCACAGACAGGTTGGCATTTGCTTCCCCCACATCTGTTCAACTTCCTCTGCGACCAGGTACCTTCCAGGGAACAGCTTCAAAGAGGATTAGAAGTCTCAGGAGTGGTTACTTAAGTCTTTGTCATTGCTTTCCCTGGCAGGCCTGCTTCCGCAGCACTGAGATAGAGGAGGGCTATGCTGGAGCATCAGAGCTTGCTCACTGCTTCCCAGCCCCTTCATGGTGAGAAACTTCAAGCTTCTGCTTCAGGAAGAGCTCAGCCACACATGGGGTGGGCTACTCTCTGAAGCCCCAACATCTCCAAGAGCCACATCTCCTCCACTCCAAAAAACTCAACCATCAGTAATGTTGGTGACACTCCCACCACCAAGACAACCCAGCCCAGAAAAACTATGGCAAGAGGCTGCAGTGGGCACAAGCCCCCAGGTGCTGCTGCTTGGTCTGGCTCCTATGCAGCCTTCCTTGGTGCTGTCACCTCCAAAGCCCCTTGGCAGGCTCTCCTTCAGGCTGTGCCCTCGTGGCAGTGCCCAGGGACTCTGCACTGTACCTCACAAAGCACATTGCCACACACAGACACAGCACAGCTGCTTGCACAAAGTGCTGCCACTCCCCAGCACTACATAGCTGCCCTCCCCCTGCCATGTGCTGCTCACCTTGAATGGCAGAAAGGTACACAAAGGAATCCTCATGCTGCACGTTTTCTAGGAAAACCTGTAAAGATCAAGGAATAGAATTGTTAGCAGCAGCCTGGAGCCCTGCAGCAGCCTGGCACTGACACGAGGGTGCCCTGCCCTACAAGCTTCACCACTCACCCCATGTTCTTGTCATAGGGGATGATGATGGTGTGGAGGCCCCATACCTGGAGGATTTTCTCTTGAATCTTTAGCGCCTCTGGATCCCGCTGCATTATCAGGCTGGAAAGACTGCGCAGGGCAGCTGCCCGGGCAGGAACCTGGGGGTCGTAGGCTGACAGAAGCAGCTCCTGGAGCTGAGCTGGGGCCGAGCTCTCAGTGCTCGGGGCCGCAGTAGGACCCGTGGCACTGGGCTCATGCACACTCTGCTCTTCACCCTCCCTGGGAGCCGAGAGGTGGCTGCAGCCATGGCTGTGCTGTGGCAGTGTTCCGCCAGCCCTGGGGCTTTGGCAGGGGCCTGTGCCAGCTCCTGTCCTGCCTGGCCCCAGCCTTTTCCCCAGCACACTCTCAGCTGCAGTGTCAACAGACTCGGTGGAGAAGGCGCCGTGAGTGCAGACGGCGATGCGTAGGTCTGCAGCCAGCTCCTGGATGACGGGGTCAGGATGGGTGCAGGACACCTCCTCCAGCAAGGGCAGCAGCCGCTTCAGGACAGCAAAGTCGCCTGACTTCAGCTGCAAGGAAGGGAAAAGCAGCATTGGGATCATTGCAGCAGGGAGCTCACGGTGGTATGGGGCTGCTTCCTCGTGATGCTAGTGAGGGGTGAGCTGGGGGCTGCTGAGCACTGAGGACTGCCCCAGTGGTACCCTTCTGCAACCTTCTACTGGACACCCCAAGATCAGGTCACTGGAACATCACCTCTGAAGGTTCACAGCAGGGAATGGTTGGATCTGTTGCACTGCCCTAGCTAGATGTGCCTGCAAAGAGAAATGCCAGGTTAGCAGCAAACGTATCGATTGCAGCACCCTCCCTCTCCGACACCACCTCAATAGGCTCATTGTACAGAGCTCCAACAATGCAGACTTCTCTTCTGGGAAATAAAACACTTTGTGCACTACAAAGTAACATGGTAGCTCTCTGGGTTGAGAACGAACAACGTGTCAGGGGAAAAGGTGAGAAAGCAGCAGGCGGGGCAGGCACTGCAGGAGCTCCCAAGGACAGCTCCTCATCCCTGCCCCAAGCAGCACCCCAAACGCTGTGAGCCACAAGCACTCCACAAAGATAGATGCTTGGCCCTGATGCTAAGCCCAGGGCTGGCACAGCATCAGACCCAGGTACCAATTGCTCTGCTTATCCCACAGTGCTCTTGCTGCCCTGCCAAAGCAGTGATCCCCCAAAGGAAGCAGCATGCAGGTGGCTGCAATGTGCCAGGCAGCCCAGCGGGGTTTGCTGGCAGAGCACACAGCCCTGGGGGCTGGAGAGAAGTTCCTGCCCTAACCTGGATTTAGAATTTAATTGCTAGATCCCAGGAGGAAAAGCTGGGCTGCTAAGGCCTGAAAAACAAAGCTTTACCAGAGGTTTCAGGGGAACATTTGGGTGATTATGTAAAAATAAAACTAAAAAAAGAAACAAAAAACACTTGGCCATTCAAAAACAAACAGCTTTGCAGCCACTCCTGCTGCTTCCAGCACCAGCTGCCCTGGGAAACCTTTTTCATTCAATTTGCTGGCCAAGTTAAGTTGCTTCCATTAAGGAGGGGAGGGAGCAGGGTCTGTCCTGGGGGGGGGGCAT
>VXAB01007880.1:0-33942 GCA_013399175.1 Odontophorus gujanensis
TATTTTGTTTATTTTCATAGCTTTAATTTTGAGATTTTTTTTACCTCAAGTTTACAAATGTAATTGTTTGTGTTGGTTGCATAATTTCTGAAGATACATCAAAATCTGCAGTGAGGTTTCTAGACATAATTGGAGAACTCATGTGGAAAAACTAGATAATGAAATAAACAAGAATACTTTACCAGAATTTTATAACTTGTATTAGAGGGAATGAGTGCAAGATGGTTTGGTTGCAGTGAAGTAGTATCATTTAATAGGAGGGAGAGGTTTGTTTAATTCCCATGTGCATTATTTTCTCATTCATGCTGTTTGAGTAAAAAGAGAAAGTCCTTTGAGTGGTAAGGTAGAAACATTTTTTGTTTTTTTTAGAAGGTTAATTATTTAACAGTGAAGTCCTTAATTTCAGTATTTTCAATAAGCAATTTTTGACTTTCAGAAAGCACTTGATGTTTGGATATATTTCATGGATTTTGTCATACATTTAGCTCTACTCTGCCTTTGAGAAAAATAAACACTAAATTATAAAGCTTTTCTGGTATTAATAAACTTAATTATGGAAATAAACTTGTCTTAATTTAAACTTCTAGAAAATAAAGAAAAGAGGATAAGAAACCAAGGGGGGGAAAAAAAAACAACAAAAAAAACAGCGGCTGTCGAAGAGAGCAAACAAAAGAGAGGAAAATGCAAAAGAGACTACACTATTGGGAAGGGAGATCACATAACTGCATTTCCTTTTAATTCAAGAGCTCTCTTGTGTGATTATGCATACTTTTATTGACATCTGAGATAAATGTAAAAGTGGATTTTTGAAATGGTTCTCACACTTTATTCCCACAGAATTATGCCGATATACTTTATTGTATTTCAGTAACAGTAGCATCCTGTTTAAACTATCCCTAAGAGCCAATTCTAGAAGAATACAGGTATATTCTTATGAGTTATGATTACTTTCCATGTCTCTAACAGATGAATTCTAACATACTTAACATACCAGTAATGAATTATTTGTGTGAGTTTTATAGTGCATCTATAGGAGCTTGTGTGCATGCATTAGCACAGAAACACTGAGTATTCAGTGCATTTTTTTAATATGATTTATGGGTTTAAGTATAGACTGAAATACTTAAGTATGCTAGAAGTGCATGAAATATCTAGAAACCATTCATTAGTCGATCCTTTATTACTTTACCTAATTAATGAAAGGCTATAAATTTTACATTAATTTAAAAATGCATTTGGCCTCTAACTGTTATGATCTTTCATAATATTATGGTGACATAAAGTAAAAACAATTGCTGGATGCCTGAATGATTTTAGAAATATTTATTACTTATAATAAAACTGTCTCTAAACTTTACTGTGGTACTGTGAAAATTACAGTGCCAAAAGAAAAAGGTGTTAAACGAGGACTGTTATGAGGCTCATAGTAATGAAGAACAAGAGAGAGGAGAATGCAATCTGAGTCTTTAAAATGTGCAGACTTAGAACAAAAGGGAGGAAAGAGAAAAGAAAATGATCTCTTCAATTTAAATGAAATTGACATTTTCTACGTCTTGATCTGAGGCCTATTAGTTGAATGTAGAATAATGAGACAAAACACAGTTTGATGGATTAGCACGGAATTACTGAAGGTGATTGTTTTATGTTTTCTTGAGAAACATTTATGTGAATTTAGGAACAGAGGTTTATCAGTATAACACATCTGATTTTCTTATGTAAGATGACTCCTGGCATTCTACATGAGGTCAAAGAATTTCTGAAGTTTCAGTCAGCAGGAACAGAAGACGCATAAGTTGATGGCTTAGATCAGGTGTGTGTCTTGCATTTCATTATGTCTCAGATTACTACAGGTTTGAAATAAAATCTAAGGCTCAGTAGAGAACACCTGAAATGCTAAGTAATGTATAATTTTGATGGTTTTAAGATATTTTGTATAATTTGTAGTAATTTATCATTCTCTTTATTTGACTATTCAGGGTAGAAACTGTTACTGCAACTTACTCTTACCATTGAGAATTCATTTCAACAAAACAATTTGTAATATACATTTTAGAAAGGGACACCTCTAGAAATTTATTTCAGTATAATTATTTATTACCTAAGAAAAATAATGTTTCATCCAAGTAAAGATCCAATTTTCATGTAGAAAATGAAACAAGTAGAAAATGAATAATCATTTTCACTGTCCAATGATTACCTACTGATTTTTAATATATATATTTTTAATTCTGTTATTTAACCAAACCTTTTGTGTTTTAGGGATCTGACAGTTATGAGACATTTGTCTATAAATACTTTATCATGTGCACTTTTGCTACAGATATGGAGGAAAAGATTTAATATAGCAGAGAATGGTTCAAAATCCCTGTTCCTTTCTAAAACTAATGCTATCATAATTTATCACATTTTATGTAAGACAAAAATGCAACATTTGTTCTGACAACAGCAAATCGTGCGTAAGTGTACATGGCAATAATGAAAAACAGGGCAGAACTATGGTAGTGCTTCCCCAGTGATCTCTGTGTTACAAGACAGAAGGTTTAGAAATGTTGAGTGAAAGGTGATAGTGTTTTCTTAAGAAGCAGTAGTTGGAGCTGGGAGTTAAAGATTAAGACCATATCCCACAGTGAAGTAAAAAAGTAGAAAAATTTGGCTCTAGTCCCTTTCTTCACAAGTTCTAACACTTTTGAATCATGAATTGTTGAGAAAATACAAGTAGAAGAGGCAAAAATAACACGCATAGAAAAATGGTGTAATTTCTGAAGTGGCAAATGGATAAATTAAAGAGCTAAACTGCCCCCTCAGGGTTCCTCCTTCACCCCCACTCCTTTCTCCAGAAAAACCTACAAGTAGATATGATTACCAAAGTTCATGCTTCAGTAAAGGTTTCAGCTGGCTCATAAATGTGATGATGCTTTTTTCTTTGAAATACCATCCCACATATTGTGACAAGGTATGAGATTATAAGCATTATATGTCAAAATTAAAGTCTTCAAGTTGAATACAAAACATCAATGTTCAAATTCTACACACATTTATAAAATCATAAGTTATGATAATGAGGTTTCATTCAGCTATGGAAAGATCAGTACTGAACTCCATTTCTGGATCAGAATGCTACTTCCAGGGAATTTAAAGGAATGAGAAAGCAATTGCCTGAGAAAATTGACTTGCATACTGCATTTTTTGTAAAACTGTATCTAAGATTGTCAGAGTATTGCTGATCATCACAAACTGCTTTTGCTCAAGTACTAGAGACTTTGATTTGGACAACCTTGTAACTGAACATGGGCAGTATGACTATATGATTACATTTGGTGGCAGTATTCTGGGATAGCAGTTTTCCTTTCTAATAAGAGTGGTTTATTTATACTGCTTAAATCTTTTGCCAGAATTTCTAGATTTTTTTTTTCTGAAATAGAAAAGACATTTGTGTAGATGCAGTAAACATACCGCAGACATAGTTATCACTTGAAAAAACTACATAAAAAACTTTATTAATTTGCCATTATGGTGAGAGAAAAGAAAAAAAACAGCAACAAAGATATAATTTGAAACAACATAAAGTAGCACGGAATATAATCTAATATTAGCAGTTACAACAAATTTCATTAAAAGTTACTGGCAAAAAAGAAACCAAAATAATGAACTTTAATGCTGGATAATTCTACAGGGATCCATTTATTATTAAAAAGAAATAAATCTGTCAATTTATTCTCAGTACTCTCTGAGGGAAAAACTTGTGTGTGCTAGTAGATGATAATGAATTTGAAGTCATTCATGTTTTGGAGTAACTGCTACAATCCAAGACTTCTCTTAAAATGGTGATTTTTCATACAGTGCATTGTGTTATTCAAGGACATACAGTATTTATTATGCTGTAAAGGATCACAGAGAAGAAACAGCAGGAGTTGCCAACAAAACTTGCAGTGGCATTCCAGTTAACGTTACGAGCTATATAGAAAGATCTCTTGGGATGCCAATCCAGAGTGGCAACCTTGGATACAAGACAAGAGCCAGAAAGCAGACCAGCAGGGTAACAGGAACTTTTGAGGAGCAAATGTGGTAGTATTTGAAGCTTTAGGCCAGCAGCATTACCTTTTGATATTTTTATGTTCCCATTTTAATAACTGTATGTAAATAGACCAAAACAACGTTCTTCTTGATGTTGTTTTTTTCTGTAGAAAATATTTTGCTTGGGCTTTTTGCCTGAGCCAGTCATGTAAAATAGAGGAAGTCTTCAATTCATAAAGTGACTGCAATATTTTGTGTTTTTATATATAACGTGTGCTTGTTAGGTCCATATTTGCAATACTGATTCCTGTGGGGGAAAAAGATTCTTATCATGTATTATAGGGAATATATTTTTCTGTAGCTGAAACTGAATGTCCACTTCAAAGGAATGATCACCATTAGTTCTGTGAAAATAAGGAGATTTTATAAATACTTCAAGTAAGGGGAAGTCTGCAGTGACAGCACTCTAATAGATTTGAAAGAACTTACTTTGTAGAGAATCCTTCAGTATGCTTAAACAAGATAGGAAAACACCAGTCATAGCTCATGCCTCACTTAGCACCAATGTCAATCATAAGCAAGACACAGGCTACAGGGTACACAGAATTAGTGGGAGTTACTACAAAAAAGAAAGATGAAGGTATGCCTATGTTTGGATCCACTACACATTTTTTCATGAGTGTATAAGAACTGAAATAACTTTGGTGAGCTGCCTCAAAATCAGACGTTCAGGGCAGAAAGGTGAGATGACATCACAGGGTTTTGCGATTTGGCCAGAAAGTCATCTGTGACAGTGGTACTGGAATAACAAGAGGTGTTATTTCTTGGGTTGGTCTGTGAAAAATAGATTGATAGAATTTCAAGACACGTGTGGAGGAGAATTCAGAGAGTTATTTTTCTGGTGAGGTTTTATTTTTTAATATTACATCATATGCTTTTATTCTATATATTTACTCTATATAGCTTCTCTTCCTTTTGCATTGTCTTATTATGTATTTTACAGACAATATCCTGCACATTTATGAATCTTGAGTTGTCAGTCAACATGCAGCAAAAAGCTGCTACTATGTATTTCCTGTATTTGTCATGTGGAAGATTAATTAGTGGGTAGATGATATTTTCAATTTCATTTCAGTAAAACTAAGGGTGATTATGAGAAATAGCAAATGAATTAAACACACTAGAGATTGTAATATCACAATTGTAGATACGTTTTCACATAAATAACAGTGTAATAATAACAGTGACAGAACTCATGCCATAGTAGGATTTTATTATTTGAGAAATAAACTGTAGAACATCCATTACAGGTGAATCAATAAGCATGTTTACTGAAAGTATTTTCAGGACAAGTAAAACTTACTAAGCAAAGAGAGAAAAGATTATGCAACAGATTAGTGCAGTCTGAATAGAATAAACCTAATAGACTTGTTTGACTGCTTTGCTTGAAACAGTCAGTAGGAATACATTATTCACAGAAATGTTTGTTCTGAGTTTGAAAAAATTGTTTCTTAGTGAGTGACCGTAACTTTTTACAAAGGATTCAGTCAATGTTTTTGTCTCATGAGTATTAAAAAATAATAAAAAAAAAAAAATAAGGCAAACATGAATAAGTATTTTGGATTATTCTTTGTGGTCTTTTGATACATTGTCCTGTTGTTTGTATCATGAATCTATGATGATGTCTTGTATACTACTGTAAATCTGAAACAGTGATAAATGCCTGCTCTCAGCACCTTGGGTTATTTGTGGGTTTGTTTCCTTTTGTTTCTGTTTTCCAAATCTCTAATATATGTTATTTCAAGATTTTTTTTTTTTCTCTAACACTGATAACTGAGTGAATCAAATGATTCCAAGTGTTGAGACTCTTGGAAATAGAATAAAAAGTCCTTGCATGGTAGGATTTTGTAGGAGCTGGCAGGACTAGCTTACTGGCAAAAGGTGCCTTATATATCAGGGTGCTGTATATTTACTACCAACATGATAAAGTTGAACAGAGATTCAGTTACTTCCTTTAAAAAGCTGAGATGTATAGAGGAGCTGTATGCCAAGAGAGGTATAGATTCATACAGGCTCCCAGTTTAGGAATAATTTAGGCTAGAGGACACTTTGAAGTCTTGTTTGTTCTGTTTCCACCAAAGCTGGGCCAAATTTTGGGGACTTTCTTCATGTTATCTGTCCTGTATGTACCGTGGTCCAGAGATTGCAGAGCACTGTTGCAGCCCTTCAGGAGTCATGCTGTGCTATCCTTTCTGAATGAGACTAATCCTTTCTGCCTGTGTTGTGTCCATACAAGATGAACTGATTTGATCACTTCTGACCTTTGTTGATACTTTCTGGATGTGAGAAGAGGGTAATTGCAGCCTTCAAGGAAACACTGAAATTTTACTAAGTGATTAAGTCTGTTCTCTTAATTCTCAGTTATGCTGTACTTACCCTGGGAAGAAACTGGGTGGAACAGTCTAGATAGAGACAGATTCTAAACTGAAGAAATGAAGTCTGCAAAACTTTTCAACAGACTTTGCAATGATCATAATAGGAACAGTATGCATCCTTAAAAAAGGACTATGGTCCTTCTCCTTGTGATGTTTCTGACAGCTTTTCACTGATACAAGTAGTAGGTTTTTTTTCCTTCATGGGCATGTGTGGGATTTGAGAACATGCAAATCCAAGTGATTTGTGTAGCTCTGTTCTCCCAGTGCCCGACTCAGTGTGATGAAGTCAATTTCCACTCACTGCAGAGGTGCAAGTTATCTATGTCAATAAATTACTCAGTTTAAAATTTACTAAAGCTTCCTGTCATGGAATAAATTATCTTAGCAATTAAAAGATGATGAGAAAAATGTATATCTTATGAATCACACAAAGCTGTTGTTAATTAGTATCACTCAGTATGTCCTGTTTATGCTCTCTCTTTTCTTTATGTTGAAGTGAAACACTCACAGGTACTTTCTGTGACTTAATTTCAAATGTGTTCTTTAGAATATGCATTACGACATGCCTTGTTCTTAAGCTGTCAGTTTGTTGAAGATAGATTATAAAATATTTATTGATTTTCCTAATGGAAGAAAGGAAAGTATTCAATAGGGAAAATACACTTTACCATTAGGAAGGGGAATCGTAGAAACACTTATGCTGGAAAAGTCGTCAAAGATCACCTAGTCCATCCATCCACCTACCTCCAATATTGCCCAATAAACCATGTCCCTAAATATTAAATCTATATTTTCCTTATCTTTTTCTTACCATCTTTTCCTCCTTTTCCTTTTCAGTCTTCCCTTCTCTCCCACTCACTTCAGATTAACACAATCAGCTTTATTTATTGTTTTGAAGTTGTGGGAGAAATTCAACAAGCAAGTGCCCTTCAGATACATAGAAGGATAGTAGGATGTGATACCATATCTTTGCAAAACTTATTCTGGTCTATTGCAGTGTTTGTGGAATGACAATCAAAATACCTTTAGCAGGCAAATGTGGTAAAAACACATCTGGAACCAAGAATACTCTACAATTAATGCCATTTTTATGCATGCACTAAACTATGTGAAATATATTTTACAGTTATTGCAGTTTTGTTTGTCAAATCAGGTCACATAATCACCATATTTCGAAACCATATAGATAATAATGGAAGTGTTAAGTTCTGCCTGGGAGAATGGTTGTCACAGAATCATTGTTCCTTTTCAGACCTGCATTCTAACCCCTAGTTCCCCTTTAGGAAACTTGCAGAATTTCTTCATCAGACTATTATTGGGAATAAAACTGGCAGCACCAAAAGATGCAGAAAGAATCAACTCAAATGAAATACTGGGTATATGACACTAAAGCATTTCTCACATCTCTCTCTCTGTTTACCAGTAATTTTCATAGATAACTATTTTTTTCTCTTTCATTTCCTCCAAAGTGTATTAGTCTTGTTCCCTTGTTAAAATCTTTTCTTCTCCCCAAGTACTAACCGTACTTGTCTCTCCCATCATCTAGCTCATTGACATAATTACCTTACCTTTCAGTCAAAGCAGTTATACTCAATTAATGTTTGCTTCTCTTTCAGGCCTGGGTAAACAAGTAGGTTTATCCCTGGCTTTCTTATTTGTCTCTTCCACTCTCTCCTTTTTTTTTTTTTTTTTTTTTTTTTCTTTTTCNTTTTTTTTTTTTTTTTCCTATTTCCTCTATGCAACTCTCTGAGGAGGGGAAGTAGAGGGGGGTGCCAGTTTCTATTGTTGATAGGATGCATGGGAATGGAATACAAGCATCATTCAGATTGGATATGAGATAAAATTTCTGTTTTGTGAAGGTGGCCAAGCACTGAACAGTTTTATTAGAGAAGAGGTTGATACCCCAAGCTTGCTAGTGTTCAAGAGACATTTGGACAATGTTTTCAATGATATGATTTAACTTTGTGTTAGTCCTGAACTTGTCAGGCAGTTGGACATGATCAGTTGGAAGAGGCCTTCAAAAATTATTTTCTTTTGTGGAGTCTAACAGACCTTGACCAGAGTTTTTGTGCTCCCTCAGTTGACGTAACATTAAGATTTCTGGATCAGCTGTGGAGTTTGTCTGTGGCCAACAGTGAACAGATCTCACAATTACAGCCAGTGCTTGTATAGCAGACAATTTATGCCTTTGTTTGAAGGATATTTGATTTAAAAATTAAGGTCAAGTGAGCTATTGTCAGCCTAATACAAGTTTTACAAGAAGGACTACGGGTTCAGCTTTTATTCATCCCCCTTGTCAGTTTTACAAAACTCAGAATCTTCAGTACATATTTCCTGTAATTCAGATTAACTTATATAATTGGAAATGTATAAGAATCAAGTGCATGTTTAAAAGGACAGAATTAAGCACTGTGATTTTTATTAGTATCACATCACCTTCTCTAAAGTACGTTAAAGAGTTCTCATTTATATTAAATTGCAACAAGAATCTGTTCCATAGAAACTTATTGGCAACTGTTCTGAATTCAGTGACTGCAGGATTCTCCTTGTAAAAGAAGTTATAACTTTTTATTATAGACAAATATGGGAAAATAAAATGCACCGACTCTCCAATTATCTCACTTCTTGTTCTGAGAAGACATTAAGTAGTCTTTATTATCTGCTTTAGAGACTTAAAAAGAAATCTTGTAGTAACTGCCCAGCAGTTAAATCTAGGTAGGGCAGGCCTACTGGAATGAATTCTAGGATGTTTTGAAAAATGGGTCTATGGTATTGAATTAATGTAATGTTATCATATGTGAATGTAATTGCAAATGATGAAATATACCAGTGTAACATAAACTATTACTGAGATACAGTATAATATTTTCAGTGGATGATGCATGAGACAATTTCAGACAGTTCTAATTTTGCCAAATCTTTAAGCAGTTCAATATATATCATATAGGTGTTGTGCTTCTTATTTTTGCTATATATATATTTATATATATATATTTGTATAGGAGCACATTTGAATTAAGTTGCTTGAAGAAGAACCAAGTGTAATATATGGACTAAACATTAGTTTTACTTGCCATGTAGGTTCTACATATGAAATGTAGTACTTCCTGATTTTTCAAATTCTTACTTATTCATGCCACAGCTATTCAAAAAGTAAGAAAGAACTGACTAAGAATGGAATGAGATTGTTTGCTAGTTGCAAAGTTTCAAAGCCACTATGTTTTCATTCTGCAGGTTCAATTTCAGGTTATTTTGTGATATTAAGCTGCTCATTTGCAACTTTGAGGGACTAATTCTGCTACAGAAGGTGCAGTATTCTATTTTCATTGGGTTTAGATTGAAGGAGCTTCTTTTGATGCTGCTGTATCTGTGTTCTTTTCATATATGCAGTTAACCTTTTATGAAAAAAATTGAGGTTCTGAGATGAAAACTGTGAGGAAGGATCCATGGTTTTGTATAGAAAGAACGCACTAGCATTCGAAACACTGCCAGTCTTCAGTGCTGAAGGAAAAAGGAATGTAATGTGCATGTAATATGAATTTTTCAATCAGACATTAATGGAAAATAGGACAAAAACAAGAAATTGCTTCAAACAATAAAATAATATAGCATTATCAGAAAATTATTTATTTTGGATATTTTTTTAATAAAGTTTTTCATTTTGGTATGGCAAGAATCATTTCCCAACAAACAATTTGTAATGTTAGCTTTAATAAAATATTAGTAACTTCAATATACATGATGATAATAGGATGTATTTTTTTGAACATTGCATTGTTATGTTTATATAGATTTATAAACCATGTTTTTGTGCTTTCTGGAAGTTTTGCAAAAATCTATACTGAATTAAAGAGTGTGTTCTTAAACTTTCTGTGGCATTAGAAATTTACCACAATGCCTTTTAGTGAATTATTTCAGTTTATATAATGTTGGAATTCAGAATAATTAAACTCAAAAGCATAGGTAAAGTTGGAAGTTGAAAAGACAGGGACTTTAAGCTAATTAATTTAATTGAAATTCTTATATTCAGCCCAATGGGTGCTTTGCTTCAGTGAAATAATAATGAAGTCTGAACTTAAAATTTTTGAATACCTGGAGATAAGGAAATAGGATACTCTTAGATTCTACAGTATCAGGATTTTTATGATTTTATTGTAATGGTTTTTCAGTGTATGCAATTTATGTGACAATTATCTAATAATGAGAGAAAATTTACTCCTAATTAAGCAGTCATAAATAGTGATGCAAGATGTGGTCAAGTAATAAATGTCTAAGGAGAACACTGTCCTTTTTTTTACAGTGCTGTTAAATTACTTCTTTTGATGCAAAAATATCTAACATTTCCAGTGCTTTTTTGACTGTTTGACAAACTAAAGAAAACTGCACTTAAAATCCCTAAACTTCAGCAATGTATGTGAATGAGCAGAATTTGCTGCTAGAGTTGCATTCTATGTCTAAACATCAGATAATTGGAAAATATTAAATGTAATTCACTCAGTGAATATGTGCTATATATTGAAGTATTACTTATTTTTCTTTACTTTCATTTATACTTCCTGCTATTGAATTTAAACTTTGGCATGAAACAAAGATTTATAATATAGTTTAATAAGTATGAAGATTTTTTGTAACTTAAAGGGCATTGGTATTTTTCAAGTGTATTAACCTTTATGTGGTCTATTCATGGACTTCCTTCATGAACATGCTTGATGACTTTTTCTGAACGTTTATAAAGTGTTCATAAATATTAATCAAAATTTAGCAGGTTGTAAAATCCATCTAGATAAGATAACCTCTTTCATCTCTTTAAAATAAAACTATTATTTAGTTTTGAAAAGAGTTATTTTTCACTAAAAACTTCAGGAACAATTTTACTTGGCATTTTCCTTTCAGAAGTATTTATTCTCCCCTCAATAGATTAAAAATTATGTACGGGGGAAAAAAATGATAAAACCTTTTTTAAGGAACATGTTTTATCCAGGATTGGTTGCTCTAGATGCTCTCCAAAGGACCCTTCAAAACCCATGATAATATGATTCCATATTATTACATGTAATAAGTATATGACAATTTACAAATCTCTCCTTTACCACTGCTTTATATACTCGAACACATTTTGTTACATCTGAAGTAATAAATTAGTAGGCTTATATATAATGTCTGAATTAATAGTGCAACTCTGCAGATGCATTAGTGCAGTGTATACTTAAGGAAAGATCAAGTCTATAACCCCTTCCTCTATCTGTTGGAATTCTGTGTCACTTCATGATTTTGTTAATTGGACAATCATTAATGGTTTTAAACTAAAGGAAGGCAGATTTACGTTAGACATTAGGGAAAAAAACAACTGATTTTGAGGGTGGTGAGACACTGGAACAGGTTACCCAGGGAATTTGTGGTTGCCCCGTCCCCAGAAGAATTCAAGGCCCTGGTCAGCCTGATCTTGTGGAAAGTGTCCCTGTTCGCAGCAGGAAGGGTAGAACTGGATGGCTTTTAAGGTCCCTTTCAACCCAAATCATCCTATTCTGTGACTCATTAGCAATAGTGGCTCCAATATGTGGCCTCATCAATTAAATTTGCTTAGTCAATTGTATTTTGTTGGCTATGAGGCTTTTATAGATAATCGTGACTGTGAGAGAGTTATAGCCTGTGAAAATAATTGCATAAAACCTCAGAAGTAAACCATGTATTTTAATAAGCACACAAATTCATGCTGTTACAATGTGAAAAAAAACAGAATGCAACTTTTCAATGCGATGTCTATCAGTCAAGAAGTTTGATATGTGTTGATTTTGAGTAAAAAAATGTCATCTTTATTCACATGATGTTGCTTATTACTGTCGTTCACTTTTCTTTGTTTTCTCCCTTATTGTTCCTGTGATATTGATGATTTTGATATTTTTTCAGTTTTCTCATACTACCTACATGCCCTTATTTTGGCTACTAGGATACAATGGGAGACCACATCCAAAATCTCTGCTATGATCAAAATAAATGACATAGTTTATAGAAGCAGTCTTTTGATTGTAGAATCAGTTGCTTTGGTCAAGTGTGATATGCCAAAAAAAATCAAAAAATCCCTTTTTATCCAGTTTGTCCTTCAGTTGGAATATTTAATATAATTTTTACTACAAATGAGTATAACATGTAAATTTAAATTATTAAAATACAGATTTAATCTTAAATCTCTCAACAGACAGAACACTGTTTTGCAAGAGAACATATTGTGTTTACTGTTAGCTTTTGACATTTTAATGAGTTACATTTAAATTCCCCCTCTGCAGGAACTGGGGTTTGAGGAATAGATTACAAGTAAATGAGAAGTAAAGTAATATGTTAATGATTAATGCCTGTGTGTTGCTTCATAACTCTTAAATTAATAAAATAGCCTCAGGGAAGCCCGTTTGTTATATTACATTGTAATCTCAGATTGAGGAGAATAACAGAGTGGACCATGTGCTTGAGTTTGAACAAATTACCAGAAACATAGAAAAATAACAGCCTCTAAACATCCTCCTACATATGTCCAATGGTTTGTTCAGTTATGAGTGCAGTAAATTGACAGAGTGATGAACATATTACATGATATAGCCTATATTCTAGAGAAGTATATAGGAGGTCAAATGATACTTATCTTGTATTAGAAATATGAAGAAATTCAGTGAAATGAAAGTCTCTTGATCTCTTGAAACAAGAATACAGTAAACTACATTATTAAAACAGTAAAGTCAACTGTAATGCTTTTAATATTTATTATTAGTTGAAATTGAACCATTGGTCACTTATTTCGGAAGTGTCTTAATATGAAATTCAGACATAAAACATACAAGATATTAGATATGACCAGATCCAAGGAAAAAGTATGTCTTAAAGAATAACTCACTGTTTTAGGAATATGAATCTGTAGAGTGCCTTAGCAAATGAAGACTTTGCTGTGGGCATTAACAGTAACTCTACCTAATTTATGTAACTATTTTGTATGAATCTTTTCAGATAAATATTTGTTTTCATTCGTTATTATCAGTGTTGTGTTATTATTAATATTTTAATAAGATCAAATTTATAACAGGATTTTCTGATTACAAGCGAAATCACTGATGTTTTACTGCTTGTGCAGGACAAACATTTGAAAATATAAACCAAACTTGTCTTAAATGGAGACGGAGCATATTTATCCTAAATGAAGCTGCAAGCACCTTTTTCAGATGTGATCACTATCTGCTGAGATTGTCTTTAAAAATACTGTTGCAAATGAAAATACTATTTCAGGATAAAAATAGTGTTTCAGTTACTAAAGAGTCACACATTGAACAACTGCTAGAGAAATTAATTTATGTTTCTGATCTCAGAAATTCTAAATAAAAATTTTGCATCACTTAAGTGAGGTATTAGCTGTAGAAACTGTTATCTTTGTATTATATTGTGTGTGGAATAGTAGTAACATGGAAGTCAAGACACTCGGAGAAGGGAAAGCTGGAACGTAAGGAAAAGTGCAAGGCGCAGTGCATATTCTCAGGTTTATATGCCTGGGAGATTTGGCATGCTGCTGCATGCATGCATGCAGGGAACTCAAAGATCATTTATTTCCATTCTCCGTGCCATTGGCATGACAGTCACCAGATCAGGCTGACTACGGCTCCATTTAAACTGACCTTGAGCACCTCAAGGAATGGGGGCATCTTCTTGTGGCAACCAGTTCCAGTTCCTTCTGCTATGTTCACTTACCTTTTCTGCTGCTGAGGTATAGAGGGGACACCCAAATGTGTATATTTGTGTATTCTGGGGAGGTCTTCCTATAACCTATTTCACCTGATAGTAACAGGGACAGCTTATTCTATGTTCTCCAGTCAGTCTTCAGGACCATCTTCATTTCTCCTTTCGTCTGGACTTTTTCCTTTTTGGAATGAGTAGAATTCCACTTTCCTGTCTACATTTAAGGGGAACCACCTGAAAGAAACAATATAGACCACAAGGACAAACTACTGATGAATAGAAAAGCAAGAATGTATATGGAGACAAGAGGGAGATGTTGAATAGCACAGAAGAAATTTGTGGAGCTAGAAGAGAAGGTGAAACAGTGGTATATTGGAACAAAAAGTCTCAAAGTACTTCCCAGAGTCCCAAATTGACTTAACAGTCCTATTTTCTGTACACTGGTTTCACTACTCGTGAGTAACTGACATAGCGATTTTCTTGATGACAACTGCATTTCAAATTGTGAAGGTGATGCTCCTTCATTCCTTATTATAATTTCTAACAGGGATTGTTAATAAAGGCTTCTCACAGTATTTTAAAGGTTACTAAAATGTCAATGAAGTTCTTCCTATTATATTTGTGCCACAAAAGGTTATTATACTGGTACAGTATTCTCTCTATTTTCAGAAGAATGAGTTCATTATAAAAATAACTCATATTTTGTATCTTGTTCAAAGCTACCAAATATCTTTAAGTATTTGAGTCAGAATTACATCTGCAAATTAGAAGCAAAAGTAGATGAATCTTTAAGAATATATGAAAAGAAAAAAGGAAAAGGTAGGAATCAGTATTTCCACCTTTGATTTTTCCTGATTCTTTTATATAAATAGTCATCCTGTCCCTTCTCTACCTTGGCAAATGCTGCAGTGGCAACATACAGTTCTCGTGCAATTGCTAAGAAAATAAGAAGGTGCTTGCAGATTACCGTATCTGTCAAGCGACAACAAAGTGTGACAGAATATTGGTGGGAAGATTGGAATTGATTGAAAGAGAGAGGGTTTTTGTTTGTTTGTTTGTTTTTTGTTTTGTTTTGTTTTTTTGTTTGTTTGTTATAAATGAAAAGGCATCATACTTCAAGCTGCACAAGGCAGCTCGTAAAGCTGCCATTTTTTATATATTTTTTTTCATTTCTGAACAGGTTTATGTTTTCAAAATTTTTTTTTTATGAGAACTTAGGTGGATATTTGCTAGAACTATTCTGATAAGGTAACTATACTTCCATTTACTATAAAATACCATATTATAGCGGCAAGAAGAATTTTATCTATGACAAGTTATGAGGAATCCTAAGCAGTGATTTTGTGACCTGTCTTAAGTTCATAGCAGGAGGAAATTCTATTTTCTGATGTTTATCATTTGTGTCCTAGATTAGAAAGATTTATCCACAGAGTTATTGTGGATATTATTGCAGAGCAAATAACAAGATGATAGATGTATGTTCAATCTAGAATCTAAATCAATTAAAAAAACATTGTTACTAAATGCTGCCTTCTTCTCTTAGTCTTCTCTAGATAGATACAGAGAATGAAAATGGAAATTGTGAAGTCATGGTTTAGTCGATTAAATTAGATCATCTCATTTTAAACAATTTAATTTTTCTTTTTTTCTTTCCTTTTATGAAAATTAAGACAGAGGAAGCCAGCTGTGAAGGTTTTAAAAGATCACACTGCTCTTTCCTCGAATTAGACTGCGTGAAAATACACAGTTTGATTGAGTAACCTATATGTGGAATTTGATTGCCAAGTGTTTAAGCTCAGTGCTGCTCTCAGTGTTCTCTCCTCTGCCATGCAGCTGTCATTCAAATATGGAGAGCACTTAAAGCAGGTAGATGAATATTTCTTATGTAAATACTTTGCATTTCTTAAATCTCTGTTAATTCTGGAGAGAGGCTAAGTATTTTCCAGTGTATTGTTCATGAGTATGTGTGCATCTCATTGGTAAACATTATGCTGAATTTACCTGATGGTGATAGTGAGTACACTTAACAACATGAATTCCTTTCATATTTGTCTGGTAGACAGAACTATTTTCAAAGGGACAGAACTTCAATTTAGTACCATTAAGAAGTTGTTGCACATGTGTGTAGTATTTGTGACGACAATTAGAGTTCCTTGATAGTTGTTAATCAGTGTTAAATAATTTTGAAATTCAATTGGTTTTCAGAACAGTTGGATGTAATTAGTACAGGTAACTAAGCAGAGTATGTTTGCATAGTATTATTTATAAGCATTTTGTTTGTTTTACTTTAATCTTTTGTTGGTGTTTTTTTTTTTTTTTTCTCAGTTCCTCCATTTTTTTCTCCAGTGACTTGAATTTAAACAGTTAAAAACAGTGACCTTTCTTACTTATAAAAGTATAGATAAATCACATTACATATGTGCATGCCATCTGTATTTGCTCTGGTTATGGAAATGGCTTGCATAAATATTTACTGAACTTATGTATATATGAATATAGAAAATGAATGGAGGAAAAATGATATAATCAAAAACTTTTTTAAAGCAAAAGTCTTGATATTCAGTAGTTTTAAAGGGTCTAATCAATTACAAGTTATAGACTTTTTTCTGTAATTTTGTTTCATTAATAATTTTTCTGTATCATAACATAAAAAGTAAGGAACACAGACTTACTTTACAGTGATACTGCAAAAACTGTAGAGAATAATAAAAAGCTGCACAGTGTATTCGGGGGACTTCATTAATGTTCTCAGTTTCATTCTGTTATATATAAACTGCTTCTTGATTCTACTGATCTACATTGAAGATGTACAGTGTAAAACAGCTCTGATAATGCCCTTGTTAATATATGTATTTCTACTTTGTTTTCTCAATTTGGTCACAGAATCACAGAATTGCAAGGGTTAGAAGGGACCTCAAGAGAAGGTCAAGTTCAACCACCCTGGTAAAGCAGGTACCCTACAGGAATTATATTGTATTACACTGATGAGCGGCAAAGCCTATACCAAACTGATGTATGAACATGTTGTGTCTATTCCTTTCCATAACCCCATGCACTGCAATTTAAGATTACACTGGAGAAGTAATCTTGATCCTTAATATAAACTAGCAGTCCATTACTGTCTAAATCACAGTCTGACTGCCTTGAATAGAGTATACACACTTGGCCCCATACGTCAAAGATATAGTCATTTACAATTTAGGAATATAATAATTATTCCTTACCAACCAGACCAATTTATTTATTGTTAACTTCACTATTGTGTAGATATGATTTTCCATTTTCAGACAGATATCTCACATTGTGTTTGAATATTCATTCTACTCGTTTCTGGTTGTTCTTTGATAAATCCAGGGTCTGGTATTGTAAGGATGATAAAATCAATGACCTCGCTGTGGGTGAGTAATGTTACTGCCCAGTTAAAGCCAAGGGACTGGACTTCATCAACCTGGATATTTCTTCTAGACATATATCCCTGTCTTGAATCACAGCTTGTATTCTTTTCTTAGCAAGTAACAGTATGCTATTTAAAAGCAATAAATTTTTGATTAAAACAGACTAGTATTCTTTGCATCTGTCTATTCTCAGATGGTATTTTAAGGCTTAAATACCAGTCTTCTGCTGTCCTCTCTTAATATGCTATCTCAATTGTTTTGATAGTGACTATGCCTGAGAAGTCTTACAGTTTTTACCAACTCAGTAGAATTACAATTACTGGAATACTCTAATGACTGCATGAATTATATGTCAGTTTCTTTTGATGATTGACTTATTTTGTACAGGTTTGTACTTGTGCAAACTTAATCAAAAGAGCAAAAGAAAACATAGTATAGACACTATGGTATAATTTATCTGCACTGTTTTATTTGTGCTTATTGTCTAAACCATTAGCAATTGGTATATGACCACACACCAAAGCTGTGTGTAGATAATGTAAATATGCTACACCTGAAAGGAAAATAAAAATGAAAAAGGTATAAAGCACAAGCAACAGAAGTATTACATTGTTTCCTCAAATATTATTGCATTTTTTAAAAGCTTAATCTTGGTAAGATATCCTAAGCTGCACTTATATGGAAAGCTGTTTACTGACTTCTCTAGATTGGATTGTTGTATGATAACTTCAGTTTGTACTTCCTGTTTGTAATGGAGAAGTGGCATTCTATAGTCCTTTGTCATCTTTAGGTAATGTGCCTCAGCAATGGATTCAGTATCACTGACTACTCACAGGATGCGCTTGGCAGCAGTGGACTCCAGATGGTGAACTAAAATCTGCCTTTGTTCAGCAGAAGTAGCATCTGGGTTTGTGGCTGCATTTTTTGCTGATCTCTGCTCAACCTCCTGAGCTTGTTTATTTGTTTTATGTCATCATAAATATCAAGCTGGTCTTAAGAAAGGCTTCTTTTAGGATGCATCTTCCTGTTAATGAGAAAAGATTAACTGCTCTGGTCTATTTCATGAAGTTAAGTTTCATAGTGGAAATAGCAGAATATGAACCATGCTTTTACTGTCATGAATTATATCTACCATGGACTGAATACCCGTTAGTAATTAGAGCAAATTAAATGATCTGCTGAAAAAGATTCTAGTTTACATGTGATTTCAGAATTAAGTAGCATAAGTGGAGATGATCAGGAGATTAATTGCAGAACTAGAACTGTAAATTTAAATCTACATTTTGAGTTGTTCCCAAATCTTATGCAGGCCTGCAAGAAGTTTAGAAAATCAGTTTTAAACTAGATAAGAAAAAATGTTCGCATTTTTTCGAGAAACTTAAGATGCAGAAGGAATTTGGAATGAGGAAATCTTGTCAGATGCACTGATGTGTCCATGCTGTAAGAGAAGAACTTGATTATATGAAAACAAAGTATCTTTCTCTATGATAATGAAATTAATCTCTAGCATATCTCATCTTTACACACCAGAGTGAAATCTAGTTATAACATCACCATGTTTTTGACAGGAAAAAAAGATGCAGCATTTAATTGTTGCTGGCTGGCATTGTCTAAAATGATGGAACTTGAATGTTGGTCAGCCAGTGAACTTTGGTAAAAGTCATTGAAAACATACTCATTTGTCTCTGCTGCTTTTGTATCCCTTCTCCAAGATATTGGACTGAGGAATGTAGATTGCAAAAAGGACATATTATTTAGGGTTTTAATGGCTACAGTATGCCTTCATGCCAAGTTGGAGGCCATTGTTTTAGCTATGCATGCTCACACTAGCAATCCAAGATATGGCTGCCTACATTTTTTTCACACATGCAACAGTTCAGATCTTATATAAATCAAGTAACTGATGCTTTGGTTAAATGTAACTGTAGAATGAGAACAGTCAGAATACAGACTGATATGTCTGTACGGCACCCAGATGTGTATATGAACCCATGTGAAGAGGCGGCAAACATTTTTATATTCCACTGTTGAACACCTTCATTGGTAGTTTGGATTTTGGTGTGGGTTAAGAAAAAATTATTTGCCACAATTACATGCTACTAAGTATATCGTTAGGAACAATACACTGAATTTTCTTCACAGTAAAAAATAGTATATTCATACTAAGTTCTTCCTATATTAAAACAAGAATGGCATCTTATTAATTTAACCAATCATCTACTCTTGAGCTTTGGGAGTGAAAATCTACTTTCGTTAAAGGAAGAGCTATTCTGGAAACGGAGTTTTACTTACAAAAACAGAGCTTGACAAATCAAGGCATGTAGAATCTAGTTTTAAATTAAAGTCCAAATTGAACATTGAAGTAAGATTTCTTCTGCCTCTCAGAGATGTAACTGATTGGTTGTGATGGCTAGTTGAGGTGCTCCTCCATAACAATTCATGGAAAAGATTGATGCATAAATATCAGCACTTCCAAAATGATAAAAAAGTGAGTTTTACCTAGCAAATAAAGCTATAAAAGTTATTACGTGTAATTCGTTTGAAAAGTCTGTCTTTGATAATAGTTCTCTGAAAAACTATAAACCATTTCTGTTACTAAACGCGCTAGGTTGCTTTGGTCTTGTCTAGCCATTTGCCTATTGCATGTTTAAATAATTGTGCGTTCTGAAAATGACAGAAAAATAACTCCTGTGAGTATTTGTCTTCACAGTAAATGTTTCTGTTTCTCATTTATTCTGTGTGCTGAACTGGCTCAAATATTCCCTTTCTGGAAAAGTTTTTTTTTTTTTCTCTACAATTTTATTTTACAGACTAATGTAGAGCAGTAGTAATTTTTAAAATTTAGCATCTCTGCAACTTAGAATGAATTTAAATTATTTAAAAGTCCCTAATAATTGTATTTTATCACCACTATAACTTAATGTTCAGTTCTGCTAAAGAACAGTTTATATAGTAGAAACCTCGTATCTTTGAATAATGAAGGCAAGATTATTTAAGATACTTTTCCAAATGGTCTGTTTTTATAGTGACAGCTTTTCCATGCAACATGAATGACCCCATCTCGATGCTGTCCTAATGTTCTTCTTCACAATTTCATCTTTGTAAAAGGGAATCATGAACAATATGCATGTGCTGACACATGAATCTCATGAAATTTACTTACCTCATATATATACTAGCATAAATTTGGGTAAGTCTTGCTACTGTAATCAGACAAATAAGTTGGCAACATTAAGATAACTGAATTTAGGACTAGAAAATGGGGTCTGGTAAGGCAGTGGTGCATACGCATTTCAAACCTTTGTATGGACTTCCATGCTTGGACTGCAGAAAAGGGGAGAAAGGATTAGGTGCTAAGAGTAGCTTATGTATCTGTATGTCTGCGTCTGTTTTGCCATTAGAGGATTTTTCTTTGTAACAGTGGTAAGCATGCTTACTCTAAATAAGCATCAACAAGATTAGCAACAAAAAATGCTCTTTTTGCCTGTCAACAGAAGAACAACTGGAGTCATTACCAACAAGGGCAGAATAGACTTTTGGAATAATATGTCTTGAAATACAGATTATAGTTTTTGTTAATAATTTCTGTTACTGTTGGACCACAGGCGTGTAGAGGAAGCTCCCCAAGTCTCTCCCAAAGAGCTGTACATTGTCAGGAGCAATGTATGGTTCTTTTCAAAAGAAAGGTAATGGTGAAAATATCCTCTTCATTTCATGTATGAAATTTAGCACAAGAACATCTGAATCTACAGGATCGGACAGTGGTAGCCTGAAGAACACCTGAGAAGAGCAGGTGGAGTCTTTGTCTTATGTTACTTGTTTGTCTTACTGGGAAAACAAGATTGGGTTTCCTAAAGAGTGCCTGAAATTATCAGCAGCACCACTAAACCTCTGTGAAGAATTCTGAGTAACATATGTAGCACTTGGCAGCAGAAACTCGAAGTCACATTCTACTTTTCTCCACAGCTAGATGTCTATGCAATTTGTGTATATTTGATAGCACTGATAGATGCTGGTGCATACTTTTTTATTGCATTGCTTAAACCTGACAAACATCTCTATGTAATATTTACAAACTTACTGAAACTACTTACTCAGTGGAAGATTTGTCTATTCAGAGATAAACAATGTTTTCTTTTCAACCTTCTCGATCTCCTAATCTAGCTCGGGACAAAGACTGCAGAAGTGCTAGCACAGGAAGGAAGCCAGAAAACCATTGCCAAGAGAAAGAGTGAACAGATGCCTGTCTCAGCAACACCCAACAGTTAAATTAGCTTAAACATAATTTCACAAAAGGAGAAAGAAGCAGCAGCAGCAAATAAAAACATCAAGAATTGAAATAAAGCATTCATGTTAACGCCACTGTGAAAAGAAACAGGAATCTCTTGTGTAACCATTAAGACAGAGGAGGTAGATTTCCACACAGCATGAATTTGTCAGTGTTGTGGTCTGAAATGAATATAGGCTAAACTGAGATCAGAACTGCATCCAAATATGCTAATTTACTCAAAAGATTTGACAACCAGTAGGGAACCCTGTAGGGGAATGCAAGAAAGAACAGTCTGTGAATATGCTCCTTGATCTTCTGTTCCTAGTTCAGGAACGCTCCTTTTCACAAATGAAGTATTTTTCCACTCTTTCTGCACGTATTAATTTGCTTTGTTTAATGCTTGCGTGTACAGCTTTTGTAAGCATATCATTCAATTTTCATTCTAATTGTCCAGTTCAAGTGTGGTAAGGGCAGATTTGGGGAAAAAAAAAAAACAACAACAACAGCAAAAGAGAACAACTGAGTAGTACAGCATCTCAATTAGTTGTGAGTTTGATCTTAGTGCTTCATTTTTGTAGGTAATGAAGAGATCTTTGTAAGCATCATGTTACTGTTGATTTCATTATGAAATTGATGTTTACAGTCTTTTTTTTGTAATTAATTTTTTGGATAGTGCATATCTAAAAACAGCTCACCACTTGTACTTACTAAACATTTCCAGAGGTCTTCTCTTTATTAACTACAATAAGATTCACCTAGTATTGTTTATATTAAATTCAACCACATTAAAAAATAAAAATAAAAATTGTCTTACCAGTATCTAACAATTCTGTCTTTTTTATTAGGAACGATAACCATGCTTTTTGGAATACTGTATTTGCAATTACAGAGTCAGTGTGTCTCATATTTCATACAGTGTAAGTCATTTACAAAAAAAATTACTCAGAAAATTTCAAAAAAAAAAAAGTAGCAAAATATCCATATTTTATAGATATTTTAAACTTAGTATTTTATGAGTTTAGGTGCTGCTTGCTAAATTTTCTGAGATGCCTTTCTAAGATACTCTGAACTTAGGGAAGAATGAACTCCTTTATTAAAGCTGAACTGAAGCTATCATTCTGAAGTACATTTTGCACTTGTAATAAATACTCAGGGAGAATATTTTTTGTTGTCTGAGAAAAAGATGAAAAATAATTACTGTCATATCTTCATGTTTTCTGTGATTTTTTAACGAGGCTTTTCATGGTGGTGTTGTCATTTTTTGTATGACCGAGACCAGCAGAAAACTGAACCTAATTGGATATATTGAGAATCAGTCAAACTTCTGTAATTATGTCTTGCCAGACAATCATAAAAAAGGTGATGGTTGCTTTGAGACACTTCTCCTGGGGCATCAGATGGGTCCCATATGATCTCTCCTGATCAAAAATATAATCACTGTTATTAGTTTTAACTTTCATTTCTCTGAAATACTGTTCTCCTTGAATACTTTTTCATGGTATGGAAATGAGGCAATTTTTGACCGTGAAAGTTAAGGCATGTTTAGTTTGAGGATGCAATTTGCTTGACTGCGCTGAAGTAGTGTAACTGGAGGATATAAAACTGTTTTAACCTTGTCCACACTGCTTATAGCAATGGTCCATGCAATACGTGCATCTCTCCTGTCACCCTGCTTGTGTACTTGTGTGGAAAGCTTGGGAAAAACTGTGCCAGGAGGCATAGTAAGTTATTTAATGTGGAAATTGGCAATTCAGTTCTTGTGTTATCTCCCTAACCATACCACAGATGTTGACATTTCTGTATAATTTTCTTAGTATATCTCTTTAATATAATATTTATCTTTACACTTCACAGTCCTACTGCTATTACCAGGGTCACCTGAGTTACTCACTGAAGATCCTTTTCGTTCAAGATTTTAATTCAATACATGGTTGGAATCTTTTAAATAGTATTTTTTTTTTTTTTTTTTTTTTTTTTTTTTTTTTAAGCTTTAAGATCTAAGCTTCATTTGTGAGCTTGGTTTAATTTAGAAGTGGTTATTTTATGGTACAAAGATCAAGTTTTCCTTTCATTTATTTGTTTGTGTACCATGCTGAATCTCATTTGTATTTTATGTAGATATGTACAGACAAAGGCACACGTATTTTTACACACAAATTATAGATGTAATTTCAGGACTTGTTCTGCTTAGAGTGAATCCAGTCATCCAACCAACTTTTTTGCTCATGTATTTGCCTACCCATCCAGACTATAACTTCCCTGTTTGGATACAGGAATATTTTGGGAGACAATTTAAGACTTATCTGATATTTACATGGAATGTGCAACTTCACCTTATGTGTAAAATTTATTATATTTTTAAGATTCCAGGTAAAATGAATTGTCTCTAATCACAGGGGTTGGTTTTTTTTCTTCTTTTTTCTCTGTCATTGTATCACCAGTATTCATGAAACACCATCAAACTGCTGTGTAAAATTTAACATTTGCTCTTAATATCTGGCATTTTGCAGCATTGAGAAATTCCAATTTTGGTGTCTGGGTTCTTTGAGTTTCTGATGTAACTGATAGGTGGAATAACTTGAATCTAAGCTAAATTAGAATTTATTACTGTTGTTTGTAGGATTACACTTAAGAGAAATAAGGAAGAAAAAAGGTTTCTGGTTTGGGTAAAGTTTTTTCTTACTTCAGCAATGTAAACCCTCATCAAAACCCTACTGTTAGTGATTGCCAATTACCTGCAGCTGCAGGAGCTCTGGTAAAACCACCACCTTAATTACTAAGGCATAAAATGCCCTTGGGAATTAAGCAAGCAAAATGTAGCTGAAAGGTTTTGCTTTTTCTTGACAGGTATGAAATTCTGTTCAGAAGTCACAGAAAGGCATTCTTAGAAATGTGTTCACTGAGCTGTTATCACTGAGCTTGCTATTCAAGTTAGGTAAATTCACCATCTTGATATTAAGAAAATAACGATTACGATGTGGACTTTTTAATTCATAGATCTGGATTTTTTATTTTGAAGTAAATTCCTATGGGTGTAATGATGGTTATTCATGTGCAGCTGAATAAAGAAGAGCAAATTTCCTTAGAATTGAGAATATAACAGTTTAGTTTTAGAATAAAAAATTATATTGAAGATTTTGATGAAGTTTCAAATTTAAATGTGTAATTTATTGTCAATATTATTGCCATATTTTCACTGTTTTCAGGCTGTAATTTTTTTTTTTCATGTGTACTTTGATCTTGCTCTTATTGTATGAACTCAGGCTATCCCTGAAGTTGAAAATTTGGGTGACAAACATTTCAGTCTATATTTTTTTCTCTCTTTTATATATGTGTATATATATATATAAAACATGGACATTTTTGTCCATAGGTATTTGTCCTAGAGTATTATCTCTGAATTTCAATTGTTTTTTCAGAAAAAGAAATCTGACTTTACTAAGTCTTATGGAAAAACATTCATGTCTAGATTTCTGATGCTTTTTGGCTTGATGACCACTACAGGCAACAATGTTGTGGAGGGATTAAAAAAAAAGTCATTTCTTTCTGTGTGTTCTGTTTTTTTGTGTCTTCTGTTTTTTAATTATTATTTATGTATATATGTATGCAATTTATAATAAATAAGAGGCATTTATAAAAATGTCTGTGCTTTGAGATTGAGTTGAGCAGTGACAGAATTGGAGGAGAAATCTGGTGGTGATCCTCCTGAGGCTCAATTTCATGAGGGAAAAGGGTTGTTTCTTGTGTAAGTATTGTTGTTCTTTATGACATTATTCTGCAAGAGGAATATATTTAAAGTTCTTGTATAAGAATTATGATAAATGTTAATCCATCAGTAGTAATATTTGGAGAATGAAGCTGGGATGGAACAAGGTGTATAAAAAAAAGATCTACTTGTACAAATTGCTCAATGGGCGAATACATATATAGGCTTGGTGTAAGTTTTGCATAATGCAGTTAAATGTAATCAGGAAATGCTCACACTGAGTGTTTAATTAGACTCAAGATGATCAGTCTTGGTTGGGATATTGCTAATTATGAAGTGCTTTGGCTGCTGAGAAAGTCAAAGTAATGTTTCTGAGGATTTTAGATATGTGATAAGAAGTGCTTGAGGTGACAAACGTTAGAGAAGGTGGATAAAATACAATAAGGTCTAACTAATTGTTTAAAGTTAATGATACTTTCCCAGGTACTGGAAATTATGGGTGGAGGTACAAATGTATGAATGAGTGGAATTATAGCCTATGGTAAACTGCATAAACTGTAATTGATTATCTCAGAAGATAATACACTTTGGTGAGGACAAGTACGTTTAGATTTAACCTGTCTATACAACTTAATATTAAGTAAGAGAGGCTTGCAGTGAGCAAATAACAGTTAGAAGAAACACTCTAGCCATCCTTAGGAAGTTATGCTACTTCTGAACTAGAACAGTTAGAATAAGTCTATCCTATTCTTCCTTCCTTCTTTGATGTTCACTTCTGTGTTGTGTGAGTTTTATAGATCTAAAAGTACTTACCCGGAGAAGACAAAGAGGGTGTAGACTTTCTCCCAAAAAGAGATAAAAGTTGTACTCACTGCAAGAATAGGTGAAAGGAAGACTGCAAAATCAGCATTTCTGTATCTGGCTTTTCCCCTTTCTATCCAAAGTTTTATGGCATGCCTTTTAATTGTACTCTTTTTCTATGGCTTTCATCTTGTTTTTCTCTGCCATTCCAGCATTTTCTGGATTTTTTTATTTATGATATTTAGGATTTGTACTTTTCTTGTTCTTCTAGGTAAAATACTTATTCAGTCCTCATCCCATTTCTCTATCACTAGAGCCCTTTTATGGTCCCTTCACAAGTCATCCCTTCTGTGCTTGTAGTAACGCATTATTGCCTTGCTTCCTTTTACTGTGCCTGTCTGTGAATCTAGAAGTAGGGGTAACTTTTGAGATCAGTAGCAATAACATTAGCTCTCAGAAAATGAATTAGGAGTTTATTTTGTACATTATCATATTTTAAATGAACTTGTATATAGATAACTAGTAGTTTTATCAGCACATCTGAAAAAAATATTGTGTATTTCCTCCTTGGGATAATCATCCTGCAAGGGAAACTGTCCTGCAATTCAGCACTAAAGCCATCATTCTGTTGGATATCTGCTCCCTTCTACAATATATAGTAGTAAAAAAACGAACAAAATAAATGTAAGGGATTGTTGTTAATGTTGCTTTGTAAGCAGACTTACTTGAATATTTAAATTAATGTACTTTAAATAATCTATGTATTTCATAGAAAGGCTTAGTTTGGAAGACACCTTAAAGATTACCGAGTTCCAACTACCCTTCCATAGGCAGGGTTACCACCCACAAGACCAGGCTGCCCAAGGCACCATCCACCCTAGACTTGAAAACCCCTAGGGGTAAGGCATCTACTGCTGCTCTGAACAACCATTCCATTTTTTGCTACTTATTTCTTGGAGTTATATTCCCTATTTAATCTGCAATATCTAATGTATTATGAAGTTTATGTTGTATATCCGGGGGTTTTCTTTTCTTATTGTACAACATGAAACACAGCTGAACTTTCAGCAAGTGACATAAATAATATGTTAAATATTGTAAAATATTACTACATGACAGACTTGGCAGTAGTACACTTATTTTCTTTGAAACATTTATGCAAACAGTCTGTTTTAACAGTCTGTTCTTTTACTCTCAGAATACTGAGGCTATTACTCAAATTATTTTAAGGGATATACATTTTAAAATTATCAAATATTAAATGCTCTTTGTGAACAAGGATAGCAATATATATAAAAAAGAAAAAAACTAATACACTGATAATTTTGTGGAATACATGATTTAACTTCAGTGTCTCTTCTCAGAATATGAGAGCCCTCACTTCCTGATATACAAAGAACAGGCAGTTATGTACTCTGAGGAGAAAAAATGAATTGGTGTATAGGCAATCCATCAGTGTGATGGAAGCATTGTACCTTGCGTGTTTGAAAGAAAAATATTTCCCCTGAACGATGTGTGATTATGTCTTCTTATGCCTAAATTTTTCTGTCTTTGAATGTTTTCTGCAAGATTTTCCCTTCTTGTTCTCCTGCCTCCTCAGCCACTATTTTACAAGAATTAATGTAATCCTTGGTTGCATTAGTAATCACAGTGCAATAGAGAGAGAACTCACATAAGTATTGTTGGGAATGGACTTTGCTGTGGTCAAGTCAAGGATTACTTCTATGAGCTCTGGCATGGAATGTGATGCATTTAATCTGATGTTAGGGATAGGTATCTTGTGTAGGTTTTGGTTTGATGATTGTGGTTTTTTTATTTTGTTCATTTTTTACTAACAACTCAAGTATGTCTGATACAGATTAGAGAAAAAAAAGCACTCAAGAAACTCATAGAAGAAAACTAACAGGGACTGTGTCACCATCTATCCTTGAGGCCCCTTACATTTGGCTAATGTGCTCTGTGGTTTCTCTGAGCAAGATATTCTGTTCCTCTTTGAGGCTGTGATGAAAGGAACTTGTTAAGACGGTATTTATTTTTTTTTCCACTTTAAATATCAAGTTTTTACTCTTCAGAGTGGTATTAATTATTTTCTGATAGCCTGGTTGCCTGAGCTATTGTGTCTTTTACTTATTAATGGAAAAAATGCATTTGGTGCTCAGTGTTCTTTACTTTTTTCCATACTGAGATCATTTAAGTCTGGTAAGTCTGAAGGAGTGGTGAGCCACAGTATGAAGCCATGTGGAAGAGACAGAGCATTAAATGTATGAGAACTCTAAGAATGAAACAAAAGAGAAGATAAAACAAAAGGGACTGCATGGAATCGAGGTGCAGCTTCTAGTTGAAAGAAAAGACTGTATATTTTTTATTCATTCTAATGAAACTTAGACTTCTAAACACCAGAATAATTTTGAGAGTGAGACCCAGGACATATAAGTCATTCAGGTATGCTGGTTTTACTCTAGGTTTCTTCTATAGGACAGGAAAGAGCAAGGGAGGTGGAGAAAAAAAAACAACAACAACATTCAATTCTGCTCTGGAGGGACTGGATCATTTCACTTGTCTCTTTTGTAAACTTCAGTTGTAGATATTCTCAGAACATATAACAAGCTGTGTGTTTTGTTCATCTGGATGTATTCTATGATTCTATAAGTACTGGAAGTCACTGGGCCACACAGAGGTTACATTTTTATCATAGCTGTTATGACACATTATTTAAATTTATTAGTATGTGTGATAATGTCAGAATAAGGTCCTGTGTTCAAGGGTATAGTGTATCACACATTACTGATAAGTCCTTTACTTACAGAAATAGCAGCTACTTGGGAGTGTTGTGATTGTTCACTTTCAGTCCCTGTCACAAAAAAAAACCACTAACATTTATAATAATGAAAAAATGGTAAGGTGGATCTTCATAAGCTCTCTGTGTGTTTCAGAAAAGAAGTTTTTAAAATGTCATATTTTCATGGGGTAGATGTACCTCATTTTCATCCATCTTTTTTTGTTTCTATGTGTATTTTTGCATATATATACATCATACAATTTTTTCGAGTTTTTGTTTCTTCATTTTGTTATAAATTGCATTGAGCATATGCACAGACCATTAAAGAAAAAACACTGGAAACTAGTATAAGTAATTAGTGTTTGTGCTTTCCCAACTTTAAGGAGGCCAGAGCAACATGATACAAAGAAAACCTAGTGTACTAATTGCTCTTACAACCCAAAATAATTTTCATTTCTCTTTTTTTTTTCCCCGCAGTGAAAACTATATCAAATTCTATTCAACCATTTTTTTTTCTTCATTTGAGAAGATTGGTTAGAAGTTGAATTTATTATTCATTATTTAGAATTAATTCTTTGACAGGAACACCATGGTTTTTCTTACATTTTTATTCCCAGAAGAATAAACCAAAATGGAGTCTAAGACATAACTGCGGACATGATTCGAACATATGTTTATTTTTACTTAAGGAGGTCTAGGGAACCTCCTTTGGCAGGGGAGTTGTAATATATGATCTCTAGAGCTCCCTTCCAACCCCTAAAATTCTGTGGTTCTGTGATTATTTTCCTTCTATTAAGAGGGATGCTTATTTGTTGATTAGGTCTACCTTCACACTTACTGAAAGTTGAGAGATAATATTCCATCTCATGGAAAATGCCGTTTAGTAGTCATTGTGCAAGATTGATATGAGCTCTTTCCACAACAACGAAATAAAATAAAACCATACACAAAAAAACCCATACACTCATGCTTTTGTCAATATAGTAACAATGTAATCCCTGAGAGTTTTACTTGTTTACTGACAAATGTCATTTAATATTCTTTGAGCTTTTAGACTGTGTCAAAGGCATTTGCTGCAGAAACCTGTATTGTCTTTAATTGCTTTTAATTGCTTCATTTTTCTTATAACTGTGTCCCCTTTAAAAGGGCCATAATGTCAGTCAGCAGACTGTATACCTTACTGTCAGATGGAAAGGAATAAATTTCTTGAGATCTGGAATGCAGATACCACTCTCTGGCTAGAAGGAATAGCTGTGGTTTCCTCAGTTTACTGTCATCTGCTAAGTGAAGTAATTTAAGCATCTACTTTGCATGACACTACTCCCTAAAATGCATAATATTGAAGAATTGGATGTTATTTTTAAATGAATCTAAAACTATTATGTTGTCATGTCTGCGCTATTGGAGCCCCTGTTTTATGCTTTTCTGCCTCCAACTTGTTGTACATCTCCAAAATAACATACCTTTCCTATAAACTTATTTCATGATCAGTTTATTTCTTGATATATTTTACATGTTTTCCCCCTTCCCACCTAAACCTGCTGTGTCACATTATATACAGTGCTACCATTAAGTTTTTATAGGATTCTTGAGTGCATCTATTCCACTAGATTGAGTTTGTTCATGTATTTTTCTCTCCATACTTATTTCTATGCAGAAAATAGAACAACACTTAGAAGTTAATTAAAGGAAAAAAAAAAAAGGATGATAGGGTATACTTATAGAAGTAAAATGTAGCAGTGATGTAATAGGTATGATATAGTCTTTGGATAACTTCCTTTTTTTTTTCCTAGGATTTCTTGTTTTAAAATATATTCTTGATTGTAATTGCTGCTAAAACTAAATGTTAATCACTAGTTTGTTTTTTTTTTCTGATTATACTTCTGCTTATTTAAAGATAACACCTTCACCTGTCACCTATCCTCATGTACCAGCCAAACTGATTTTAGTTTTTTGCCACCTCTGTATAATAGTCTAGAATGCCAAACACTTTATGAAACCAATCTTTTTAAATTCAAGTGTCACCATTTCTGTACCTATAAAGAGAATTTTATTGTCGTGAACTTGTTTGTGGATTTTGACTTTGTTTTTGTTTTTTGTTTTGTCTTAACAATACTTGCAAACATAATCTTCATTTCAGTGCGAGAAGTTCCAAAACAGCTGGTGATTCTAATTTGTTACAAAATGGACTAAAAATTAGAATTATAATATTGCTCTCTGTAAATTGCAAATACTTAATCTTGGTGCAGAGCATGTTGAATTACCTAGTGAGCAGGTATTTTGCTTAAATTGAACAGCAGAAAGTATTTCTGTAAGCTCATATAATTTGATGGGTTTAAAATGGAAAAATATTCAACTGGAAGATTTTTGCCACATTAAATTTCAAAGCATATACATCAAAGGAGACTTTGTGTCCTTATTTTACATCTTAAGATTTGTATTGGCTTTATCATATAAATAATTAATACCACTAAGACTCTGGAGTGATAAATAGCAGTTGGCAGTAATAACATATTGTTTTGGAGCTAAGAGCAAGTTATTCTATCAGCTGGATTTCAAAAGGCATAATAGAATAAATTGTATCATCACTTGATTTATTATGGGGAAAAAATTACAAATCAAACTCCAGGGTCTCATCACATAGGTACTTCTGTGCTGTCAACCTTTTAAAAGGTAGAAGCTGCTTCAAATCTACATTCTTTTTCTGTGAACCTTTCTTCAAAGCCAGGTGCAACACTGTACAGTCTTGCCCAACACACTGGCAAATGGCCAGCACCAAATGCTTCACAGGATATATTTCAGAAAGTGAATGCTCAGTTACAGAAATCCTGCCTATTTTTCCTACACATCTCTATTACTTAATCTCTGGGTTATATTTTGAATCATAAGGATTTAATACTGAATTTGTGACACTCAGTTATGTTATTTGTACAGGTAGACTCTCAGTTTTACTTTTGTTTATGTCTTTCATTTTCATATCAAATGACAGCTATTTGTGGCAGTCACTCATTTGTGTTTTTCTGTCTGTTTTATCTATGCTAATTTCTTGTTAGTTTTTCCCTCTCTAAATTAAAAACCTCTTTTTCAGCATTTCTTTGTATGTAAAGTTTTCATTTCTGTAGTCAGTTCATTGTTCCATTTGTGAACTCTTACAATGTATGGATTATTTTAATCTTACAGAAAGCAACAATTAAGTAAATAGGTACAAATAAGTCCAATGAAATTTCTTGATTACAAAGACTTGCAACAATATTAGTAGAAAGGACCACTGGGAGTGATCTAGCCTAGCCTCCTCCATGAAGGATCATGAACAAGCTGAGGTCCTGACAGCCTCTAAGGATGAAACTGCTACAGTCCCTCAGCATCATGTTCCTACACCACCTTCTTCTCCTGGGAAAAGATGTTCTTGTAATGTTTATCACGAGACTCCTAAACTTTACCATTTGGGTGATGGATGTTTCATTTCTGCTGCTGACGCTCCATGTCTTTTTAACTGCTCCCTTTTGTGTTCAAATCTGTTATATTCCCCTTAGTCTTCTCTTCATCTACCTGAACCATTCCAGCTTCCTCAGCATCATCCTGTAAGTCCAAAGCTCTGGGCTTTAACCATATTAGCAGCCCTACACAAGGCTTTCTTTGATTTTAAACATCTTTCTTCATCTTTTGTAAACATATAGCAAACATTAACCATGTAATCCAGATGAGGGTTTGTCAGGACAAAGCAGAAAAAATTAGAAATTTCCTTCACTTTGCCTAGTGGCTTTCTTCCCAGTATTGCACAATATGCATACATTTTGGCCTTGTGAGTGTGCTGTTTTCTCATGTTCCCAGTCTTTCTCAGCACAGTTGACAGCCTGGGCTCACACATGTTTTTATGCATAACTATGCTTGTCCTAGTACAAACTGTGGAGTTCTTGGTGTCCTTGTCACCAGGTTTCCTCAGGAAGCTCAGCTGTTCAATACTGCCTGCATCTTTTTCTCATTCAGCATCATCTGTAGATTTTTGAACTAAACATTGAGCAGTTTGGGACTCATTAATGCCTGGAACAATCTGCTTGTAGCTGGCTACAGTCTGTTCAGCAGACTTCTAACTACTACCCTGTTTATCTGGTGACCAAATGGAGGCTTCTTGTTTGTGTTTCCCTAGATCCCACCTGTCCTAACATTATCTCTTCCTGTTAATGGTTATCTAGGCCTTTCCTTACATATAGAATTAATTTAGAATTGACGATGTAAAAACATTTCAGATCACTTTTTCTGAACCTAGTTTTATGCTACAGGCTTATTAGAAATGTTGACAGTGCCTTTCCCAGACCTTCAGTCTGGCAGCACAGACATCTGTGTATTTCTCAGTTAGGAAACTGAACTTACAGTATAGTAACTCTTTTTTTCTTAAAAAAAAAAAAAAATAGATAGTGGATAGTGGTTTGGACAAATTTCCCAACTTAAATCTTGAAATTAATTGTACAGCTATGAGACCTTGTTGTTCCAGTAGTTATGAATGTTCTAAATCCCTGATCTCCCTAGACAATTCAGTCACATTCGGAAGCTACAGTGGTGAATATTTTGAATTACTGTCTAAGAAACAGTAGTATAAGAAAAACAAATGTTGTAAAGCATGTCAGAAAACCATTTGACTGGAAACAAGTGTAGTCTCCTCATATTGGAGGGTCTTTTATTCTGAGCAAGAGTTTTAAGGAAATAAAAATGAAAGGTTTGCTTCCTTTTGAATACAAAGTGTATATTCTGATTTCCAAACTATCAACTTTGTGTAGAGAACTTTGCAGGGTTTTTTCTTTCCTTTTTTTTTTTTTTTTTTTTTTTACTCA